>UELU01120029.1:0-11688 GCA_900490025.1 Megastigmus dorsalis | reverse complement strand
GGACGGACGTAAGTGGAGCCAGCCTGCCGGCTACTAATACTTCCATGCTGGCCACGAGGTAGGTGGTGATGCGCCGTGTTCGCCCAGGGTATTCGCGAGTGCGTAGGAGCAGGTGCGTCGGCCGGAATCGGGATATTTAGTGGTCGGGACGTAACGTGACGGGAGTTCAAAACTAGCCAAGTGCCGGTGGCGAGCGGAATCGTGTCGTGATAACAGCGAGGGAGGAGCGCGTGTCGGCGGCCATGTTGGCAACCGGAGAAAATTAGAACGGTCGTGGCTAACCGAGAGATTCGTGGAGAGCGGGTGAGGACGCGTCGATGCGGGCAGTGATTTGTACTGCACGGACCGGGGTTTTTCCCCACAGATTGTATTATTTTTCGTGGCGCCTGTGGCGCAGAGGAGGCCGGGAGTAATTGAATAAATTCTCCTTATTGTTATTATTGATTCAACCGTGCATCATTTATTTTTGTGTGTCCCATATTCATGTGTCGTTGCGCCGAACAGTCGCGCCGTGCCATGGGCACCTAGGTTTTGCGGTTTAGAGGAGAGTCGACGCCGGGAGCGCCTACCCGAGGCGCCGTCACCAACGGAATCCCCTCTGGAGAGGGTCTCAACCGAGCAGCCAGTGACGAGGAAAGGACGGCGAGAGAGAGCAACGATCCCGACCTCCGCGGGGGACTTCTTAGTCTGGCGCCTTCCCAAATAAATTCCCGCGGATTCAACATCGCCTGTTAAAGTCAATATTGCCTCGTTAAATTCAATCTCGCCTCTTAGATTCAGTATCGCGTCATCGGGAGTCGCCCGAGCCGGAAATTCGGAAAATTCCGTAGAGTCGTTCCGTGATTCCGTTCCGCTATAATTCTCCGCAAAATCGGGATTTTTCGCCAAATTCGATAATTTTTGCCATGAGCGTCGGGAATCACCGGAATTCTGGCTCGCGCGATCTGCCGCGTTACAAAGTAATCAAGCTTTTCACACTGCTCGTCTTCGCCATATGGTATCAACTTATCGTTATTGGTCATAAACACTTGCCAATACTGATTCAATAGTCGTAAGCGATTTTCAAAATGGGATTTTGTGCGATCAGTAGCTTTGATTTTATCGATAGAGTTTGCAATAAAATTTTTTAAATATTTTAGATATGCAGTTTGCTTGGCAAGATGTTCATAAAACGGGTCTTGAGACATTTTCAATCAAAATGTAAAAGAAATGCGCCGAGAATTCACTAAATGATTTTACAGCTAAGCAACGATAATAGGTATTGATTAAACAGAAATGTTATCAAGCGCGAGCACGCTACACAACCATGTTAATATACGCACAAGTATTACCTTCGCCAGATACCTCTTATATTTACGAGATCAACAGAAAAATATTTGAGTACACTTGAATTGAAATTCAAACGTCTATAAAGGTTTTTGTTTCTTACATCTAAGCCGAGAAGTAAATGAATCGCTGCTATATGTAGCAGCTGAACTATTGTACAATAAACACAACACGATGACCTTGCTTCGATGTAAATACTTGCGTGTCTCAGTTGTGCGCATTCCGTAACTGCTATGATGGACGTTGAACGGTAGAGCGATAGGAGCGCGAAGACGCTTGTGCGGCAAAATCTCGAAGTCCCAAATCCGTGAGAAGTGTATATGTGTGAGGTTCTTGGTCGAAGCCTCCCTTCCCCTCGGTCACACTAAATGTTAAAAATGGACGACTTGTGTAGAGAGTCGAATGTTGTTGCCCAAATGCCCATGCGACGAACAAATTTGCTCCAAAGATACCGAGTATGCCAGTCTTAAGAAGGGTTTACCAATGTTGAAAATCAACGTTTAGATGATGAAAAGAACGCATGCGCTAAACGCCTTTACGATCTTTTAGTGCTTTTATAAGATACAAGCAAACTTAAATTTTTTTTTGTCTTCTTTCTTCTTCACATAGTGTGATTAATGTTATAGGTATACGCGCCAAACGCCTTTATACCATGTATGAATTATTAAATCCGTGAAACAACTCGTATCCATACATTTATGTTCACTATATTATCCTGCAATATAAATGCGGTATACAATTGTGAAGAAGCAGGATTTTGAAGAAGCGTGATCACAAATGCGCGCGAACGACTTCAATTATATCACCGGCGTGCTCTACAAGAGTCTGAGAGCAACCGTAATGCGTTGCTGGCTCAGTAAGATTTCGCCGGGAGAGCGAACGCTAGGCACTGTAAGACACGGACACTGTAACTTATTATGCTCTGCTACCATGTTTCGTTCTTGATCCTTTAGTTTATAACTTAAAAGAAAACCACGAAAAAGGGTTTTTGCATACTATAATTTTATTGCTTACAAATGGATCTTGTACAGGCCGGTGTTTACGGCTTGACGACTGACGCTGATCTGCTAGTAAGTCAGCGAGGCGCAAGAGACGGGGTGCTCACACGCACATTACAATACAAATTCTCGTTGGTATTTAACATAGTATGCCGTGCGACTAACAGATGTCGTTAGCGATTCAACACACAACAACAATTTGACTAGCAAAGTTTCATGAAACGCATTATTCTTCGATCTGAGATATTTTAGGAGTACCAAATATAAATCCTTCATATTTCGTTATGAATTAAATTAATTTCTACAATATTGATTAATAGCGTGTAAGTAACAATTAGTTTTCGTTATTTTTTCTCGATATTTCAGATAATTTTTACAAATTACATTGTCTTTTTTAACGAAATAATACTGAATTAAATTATTAAGTCAAGTATAACACATAATAATAAATATCAGTTTTTTAGTTGCTTATCAGTCACTCAACAGAATTAGTATCTGATTGATTTAAAATTTATTATGAAAACTACCATTAACATTAGAGCAATAATAAGACGCAATAACGAAAAGTAGCAAACTAAATGATGCATTATCAAACGCAGACGCCATGATTGATCACAGACATTAGCAAGTGCGCTTTGAAGAAGACTTATAGATGGCACTGATTTATTTTAATATAAATTATGTATTCCGTCCACGTAGAAGAGACTTTTTCTCTGCACTACACTTTTCTATTTATATTTATACGTAGTTTATCTCTAAAAATATTTCGTTTTGAGATTATATATACAGAAGCATTAATTCTTGTGGCGGCATATGGAATATGAACACCAATATGCAAAATGACTGTTTACGTGAATGGTGCGTGAATCACAACGTTTCTTGTTTGTTGAGGTTGGATACCAAATACATAGAATATGCATGCAGTATTCTGCGCTGCTTTCTATAAAAATAGGAGAGTCTCATGATAAATATGACTTTTAAAAATCACTGTACGTGCGGTGTATGAGTGTCCTAGCTTTGTAGAAAAACAGAAATTTTATCTAAGTGAATACTTCTTTAAAAGATTACATCTATAGTATAGAAGTATTACGTGCAGAATATGTACGTGATGAAAGTGATAATCTTATATAAAATCAAGAGTGCCTCTCGGTAAATATTGCTTAAAAATTTATTATATGTTCAGTGTAGAAGTTTCACATGTGTAAAGTGTATAAACAGAGCACGTAGCAGCTCTGTATAAAAGCCGTAATGTTATCATAGTCAATATCAATTAAAAAAATTACTATACGTGTGGTGTAGAAATATTAGATACAGATTTTGTATACGTAGAGTCCACGTTTTAGCTTTGTATAAAAGCAGTAGTTTTATTAAACTAAAGATCAATTTTAAAAATTATTATTACTCGTATAGAGTAAGTGTGTTTAGTGTCAGAATATAATACTGATGGAGCTTCTAGCTCATTCTTTTTTCAGGTTTATATGTACTAGTTGGTAAAACAGTAAATAACCTACAATAGATTTTTTTCTACTTCTGCATCCCCTCAAGGACTTACAATTTAAGGGTATAGGGTTTGATGGTTTGAGGGTTTAAGGACTTAGGGTGTAAGGGTTTTGGGTTTAATAATTTAAGGGTTTAGGGATCAGGGATTTTTAGATTTAGGGTTAGAGTTAAGGGCCTAAGGATTTAAGTGCTTAGAAATGAAGGATTTAAGTTTATATATTGTAATCGTGCCGTTAACAGCATTGATGTAATGATATGTTGAGTATGTGAATAATTTCGCACTATTTTCGTGCGAAATATGGACTACTGAAATATTTGTTCGACTCAACACGGTCCATCAGGCCCAAGAGGCCACGCAGGCCGCGGTCGAGGCGCTCCAACCCAACCCGAGTCAACGGTATCGACTCGTAAATCGCGGGCTTAGACGCTTGCATAAGTAGAATTGAGGCCACTGCCGCGACTTGCCTCACAGCTGGCACGCGCAACCCTCGGACCTTCTAGACCTGCGAGATACTCTTATCCGGCATACCACGCACGGTCAAGTTTGACAACCGCGATGTCATCCAGTGCGTTCTTGGCCAGATTGGCTTGCCGCTCACTGCCAACCTTATCGTGGAAATCAGGAAGTGGCTCCCTGCGAATTCCAAAACTCGCGCATCGATGGGTCCGACACCGGGGACCTCGGCTCCCTCCGCGCGCACATCTTCACGAGTGGATAGCAGAGTCGTGGTTTTCCGCTTGTCATCGCCGCAAAATCGCAATCTGGTCGTTTCGCGCGCAGGCAAACTACGCGATCTCTCCTGCGACGCGCTCCTCGGTAGTGCCGGTCCTTCGCATTTATTTCTACCTGCTCTATGTCCGGACCCGGTGCACGCCCTCTTTACTTTGGCTTTGGCAGCGCAGAAGCGGCTTCACTACGCGAGGCCGGTCGGGAGAGACTTGACGGTCTACATGCGGGCGACTGCTGCCGGCCCGCTTATCCCGGTGACGTCTGAGGCAGATCTACAGCTGCTCGAGCCCCGCCCTGCCTCAGAGTAAACGTTCCCGGGTCAGCCTTTCTCTTCTGCCTTTTCTTCTCTCACTACAGGCCCACATCTCTCTCCCACATATCACCTTTTGCTGCACTCATCAAACCTGCCAAACTCACTTTCCTACAAAAAGGATGCCGGAGACAGCGGTGTAAGATCGGAAGGATCGTCAGCTACATACGTAAGAGGTCGAATATTAATTAAAGACTCAACATCGCATAAAATCGTGTACATTTCGTCAAGCAAGCTTTTCTTAGGACCTTAAGCAACGCTTATTTAATGGTACGCACAAGGCGCTACCACCAACCACCCCACCAGGCGGCGGAGGGGGGATTAAAGCGCTACTGTATCATCTGATTCGAACTATACTGCGCTATTTTTCGCCAATTAAGTCTATCGCACGCATTTTGTAAACCAACAAAATTAGTTCCGTTATCGCTGTAAACTGTGGCAGGTCTTCCTCGCCTTGCAATGAATCGCCGGAATGCTTCCAAAAATGCGGGTATCGATAAGGAACTAACCAACTCCAGGCATATTGCGCGATAAACGGCACAGGTGAATAAGCATATCCATGCCTTCTCAAATTTGCGGCTAAAAAACGGCAATTATTCCATATATCTAAATGCTGAATTTCGCAAAGTGCTTTGCTAACTTGACATACGTTCGACCGAGTATTCACGCCACACAACGAACCAGCCAGGCGACCAGTTCTTTCTCGCACACATGCACGCTTTCTCTCTCCCACTACCACAGTGAGTGATTATGCACGTGCACTCTCAATTTCGCCACAACAATTTACATTTAACGAATTAACAAACGATAACTTATACGTCAATGTATTCCATCTACGTAATTCACTTATTATCGATTATATGCTGATTAAAAATTTCCTTACCTCCTATTTCATTGAAATCGATATTTTTCGTCAACCTTATTTTCGGATTTTAGCAAATAAAATCGTGTTAGCATTTTTCTACTTAAACAATGAATGTCTCCAAGGGTATGGAAAATATTCATATTTTTCGACAACAACATAGCAAAACCTTTTGAACAAATACTAACTCATTAATATCGAAGAATCGCAAGCGAAAAAAAAGAAAATATATTTCAAAATTCATCAAACCAAGAATTATTCGTTAATTAAAATGAAATTTAAAAATTCAAAAAACACAATTAACAAATAAATTATTAACCATGTATGTAAAAATACATATTCAGCTCTGAATAGTATTCTTTTTTTCTCTCGAAAATTTTAAGGTATTTACTCCGATTATTATCAAACATCATATAAAATCAATTTTTTTCCATACAGCTAAGCATTTTCAAAAAGAAAAAGAAAATAAAATCTTATTACAAAACAATTAAATAACTAAAAAACCCACTTTTAATAATTAAACAAATTTTTATATAGATTGATTTTCATAAAGAGTTATGATTGTCAAAATGACATCTTTTTTTTGTTCTATAAATAACAAAGAATGACACGAACTTCTTTAAAGAGCACTATCTCAAATTTTAAACTATATATACAATCTTTTGGATGGAAGATTATTTTTGAAAATTGTTTCATATTTACTATAATATGATTTTATACATAACTGAAAGATAAATGATTATAAAAGACTAGAAATTTTATTTTCAATTGAATTTAACGAAAAACTTTATTTTTTCCAAAAAATGTTTCTAAGTAATATATATATATATATATATATACAGGATGTTCGGCAAGTTCCGGGACACCTCAGTAAGTCCTAAGGTATAACTATTTCCGAAGAGGTTAAGGTCATTCTTCTAGTAACATTCATCGGGAATTCCAATGGTGACCTTGGTATTGACTTTGAACTTGTCCTTCAAGGTCATTTCTAGGTCATTTTTTTATTAGAGACCTATTTTTTTTAATGTCGGAAATCGAAAGAGCAAAAGCTTTTACGTTAGAAAACGTACTTAAGGGGGTGTTTTACCGGTCGGACATGAATAATTAGTAATAACTAAATAAATAGGTAAAATTATGCAAATCCCACATGCAGGTGCACTTCGTCTATTAATTATCTATTTTCTAGCAAAATTTCAAGTGAATATTTCAATAACACCTTCAAAAATTTCTGCATCGCAGAAATAAGTATTTGCATCGAAATGTGTGCGTTTTTTCGGTGCAGAAATTTTTAAGCGTGCACTTGAAATATTTACTTATAATTTTGTCAAGTGATAGATAATTCATAGAGGCACTGCACCTGAATTTGCGATTTGAACAAATTTAAGTATTTGTTTAGTTATTATTAGCTATCCATATCCGACCGATAAAATAGTTTCTGCCTTACCAACCGGATATTCAATAATTCGATATAGCTAAATAAATACTTGAAATTATGAATATTCCAAATACAGGAGCACTACCTCTAAGAATTATCTATCATCTGGCAAAGTTTCAAGTAAATATTTCAAATACACCCTTAAAAATTTCTGCACCGAAAAAACGCACTCATTACGATGCAAATACTTATTTTTTCGGTGCAGAAATTTTTGAAGGTGTCGTTGAAATATTCACTTGAAATTTTGCTAGAAGATAGATAATAATTAATAGACGAAGTGCACCTGTATTTGGGATTTGCATAATTTTACCTATTTATATAGTTATTACTAATTATTCATATCCGATCGGTAAAACAGTTTGAGTGGTAACTGCAGGACTTTGACACCCCCTTAAGACACAAGTCGGGTGTGACCTTAACCCATTAACGCCCAAGTGGACACTTTTTTCACCAGTTTTTCATGCTCTCTAGATGGGGTAAATTTGGGAAACAATTTAATTAAACATCATCAATAAAAAGATTTTAAACCGCTAGACTACAAACTTACAATATAAATTACTTCTCATTTCATCAAAAAAATAAGTAAATATTTACCAAATATACGAAGAAATATTACATACGTAGCTAACTAACATTACACCCAGTTAACATGTTCTCTTGCGTATAGCAGTCGATTATGACGATAAACGAATTTGAGCAATGACACTCGAGCACGAACTCGAGATCTAAGACCTACCTTGTGTAAACGATTCCTTAGCTTTTGATTACTGATTTGACGTTTTGTCAATGCTGCATTTGCAATTTGTCGTGTGTCAGGCATTGAAGCAGTATTGACAGGATGTCTAATCGTGGTATTAACGATCGCACAATATTCTCATACAGACGTTACACGAAGTCTAACAGGCACTCGTTGTAGCTGTAAGGCACCCGTTACCTGATAATGAGACCAAGTTTGCGAGACAATGGATTAGTTAATTCTCAATCTCCCAGCCACGTACCGTTCACGAAAACCCTCATGCATGAGCGCAATATTTTACGCATACTGAGCTTTCGACAATTGATACATATGTTTAGCATTAATTTAAAAAAAATCTTGTTTAGCTTTAATTTAAAAGAAAGCTCCGCTACGTTGATCTGAAGCTGAGTAAACATCTTTTAAAGTTGAGGAATTTTCGACGCAAATTTAGTGATGCTATACTTTTTTTTGCGTAGTATAGTATACGAATCAAGTGTATGTAGGTGAATAACCTACTTTGCGCACTTGTATCGTAATCTTTTATTTTAGCACATGTTTTAACATGCATACAGAAAAATTTATATTCTGAGAAAGTCGGCATTGCCAAAATAATATGATGAAGTTAATGGCTACTTGAGAAATGATGTATTTTGTGCTATAGGCAAAAGAAAAAATTCCATTTCCATTCATTTTTATACAATATATTGTATGTAACATACGCAGAATCCCTTCCACTCGTGCTAAATGTGTTCTTGTTGTGTGTTAGCCTGAATCTCCTGCTGCAATCTTCCCAATTATGGAGCCCATTTTCTGCACTCATTATAAAATCTACTATTCCTTTTCCAATTAATTTAAGGATTCATTCTTTTTAGATAAAGCTTTATAATAAAGTTAAAATTATTTATTGTTACAGGGTATTGTAGTTGACATTCCTTTTGCGTCATTTTTCGTGTCTCAGTTTTGTGGTCAAGCTGGCGGAGTATTTTATAGTTGGATAGATGAATTGGCCTCACTTGATCAAGATTTATACAGAAGTCTAACGATGGTTAAGCACTACAAAGCAGATGTATCTGAGTTGGAATTGTCGTTTTCAATTAATGAATACATTATGGGAGAAATTGTAACCTTTGAATTAAAACCAGGTGGAAAATCATTAGCCGTTACCAATGAAAATAAGATTAGTTATATTCACTCAATGGCTCGATTTCGAATGTACATTCAAATAAAAGACCAAATTGCAGCTTTTACAAAAGGATTTCGTTCTATTATAAATTCGGATTGGCTGTCTTTATTTTCTACACCAGAAGTTAGTACCATCATATTATTTAGATTTAAAAGTACTGTGCTTCAATAAAATCACTTTTTAATTAATACTATTAATCCATTTTTCACAGTGGCAGAAATTGATATCCGGTGACAACGTTCCTATAGACTTGCACGATTTACGACGACACACACAATACTACGGTGGTTTTCATGACAAACACAAAGTCGTTTGTTGGCTCTGGGATATACTTGAAAAAGATTTCTCTGAGACTGAAAGAAGTCTTTTTCTAAAAGTAAGATCAAAACGATGATCATTTAAATAGAAGAAATATTTTAAGTTGTACATAATTTTTTTTTTTCAGTTTGTTACAAGTTGTTCTAAATCACCATTATTAGGATTTGCACATTTAGAGCCGCCTTTTTCTATTCGGTGTATAGAAGTGGGCGATGATGAGGATATGGGAGATACAATTGGTGAGATCTTAATTATTATAATTACTCAAATGTCAAGTATTTTGAGATAATGAAAGTTTTTTTCTAATAATAGGTAGTGTAATACGAGGCTTTTTTACAATCCGTAAGAAGGATCCGCAGAATCGGTTACCGACATCTTCAACCTGTTTTAATTTACTAAAACTTCCGAATTATCAAAGAAAGTGTACTCTTCGAGAAAAGTTGCGTTATGCTGTTACAAGTAATACTGGATTTGAACTTTCTTAACAATTTTATAATTTATTTGTTTGTAAATTCATTTAAATCAATTGTATTCTAAAGGACCTGCTCTTTAATTTAGCAATATAAATTAGAAGTTGGATATGAATACATATTTTATTACTATTATGATTAAAACATTAAAATATATTTTAAAATTACTTAAATATTGTGCTTATACTTTTTAGAATGTAAAGCTGTAGATCTTTGTCTTAAAAATGTCATAAACATCTAAATTTTGTTACTTTGTTTATCTGAATCTTGAAAGTGGATTAAATAAATATCACATATCGAATAGAAAATGTTTTGATGTAGTAGGCGTAAAATAGGCATTTTTCAGCGTTAGCGGGCGTAAAATGATAATTTGACACCCCCCACGCAAAATATTGATTGTTTTATAAAACGTTCGTCAACAGCCAGATCCAGAGTTTTTACGCCACTTCCTTGCCACGCACACTCTTTAATACATTCGCTGAGACTGTGCCTAGCTTTAGAAGTGCTCTGCCTGCAGAGTTACTAATATTTTAATTTGGGAACTCTCTCTCTCTCTCTGTCTCTCTCAGTCTCTCTCTCTCTATCTGTCTGTCTTGTATGAACTTGCACCGTTCAAAACTGTAACTCCTCGTAAAGGAAAGGCCCCATGGATTGGCACTGAGCTTCAGCTACTCATCAACAAACGCAACGCCACGCATAGACGGTATAAAAGGACTGGGAGTGCCGCTCTACTGGACGAATTTCTTCACTTGCGCAATGAGGTCGAGGTGCGCATGGATCAAGAGCGTACCTCTTTTCTTAGTAACCAGCTTTCTGACGCTCTTGATCATGGGAAGGATATTTGGAGTGAACTGCGTAATCTTGGCCTCTTGCCTAAGAGCAAGGAGGAGCTACATGGTTTCACCCCGGATGAGCTCAATACACACTTTGCGCGGGTGGCAATCTCGCCTAATGAGGACATAGATGGCGTACTGAACATTATACAGTCTGTCTCTGATGATGGTTTTGCATTTCATCCAGTTACTTTTCCAGATGTAGTTCTCGCCATGTCTCATTTTACATCTCAGGCGAGGGGTGTAGATGACATACCGCATAGTGTTGTGTTGAAGTCTCTGCCAGTGTTGGGGAATTATATAGTCCGTTTATTTAATTGCTCCTTTGCTCAGGGAGTCTTCCCGAGTACTTGGAAACGAGCGCAGTTAGTGACCTAAAAAAGATTTCCACTCCATCTTCAATTTCCGACTTTCGCCCTATCGCCCTACTGTGTTTCCTTTCCAAGGTACTCGAGAGGATTGCACACTCCCAAATCACCAACTATCTCTCCAGGACCGGTATTCTTGATCCTTTACAGGCAGGGTTCATAAAGCATCACAGTTCTCAGACAGCTCTGCTTAAGCTGACTGACGACATACGAATAGGCATTGAGAGAAGGATGATCTCCTTGCTGTTGCTCTTCGACTTCAGCAAGGCATTTGACACCATCTCTCCTTCGAGACTGTTGAGCAAGCTGCACGATCGCGGGTTCTCGAGGTCCGCACTCCTGTGGATTAAATCATATTTACAAGGCCGCACTCAACGCGTTTTATCTAGAAATGGTTGTTCCTCGCGGGTTGAGACAAATTTGGGTGTGCCACAGGGGTCGGTGCTCGGGCCTTTACTCTTCAGTTTCTATATCAATGACTTTAAAGACCTGTTTGATCGTAGAACGGTCAAGCACATACTATATGCTGATGACCTCCAAATTTTCATTCAAACACCTGCAGATAAACTTCTGGAGGGAGTAGCTTGCCTGTCTGATGCGTCACGACTGGTGTTCGAGT
>UELU01120015.1:0-27428 GCA_900490025.1 Megastigmus dorsalis | reverse complement strand
ATGATGCTATAGTTAATATAATTATTTTATGTGTATATACTTATAAGTTAAAGGGCAGATTGAAATAATTAAAAGCAGATCGTGAAAGATGCGTTTCATTGACGCGGGGAGTTTTAATTACTTTTTATATGATCGTAATTTATTAAACTAGATTGTCCATCACTGTAACACCTCGACTTTTACAAAAGTTCAAAAATACCCATCGACCTCAAAGATACAAAAAAGAAACGTTGAAGACTCCGTGCACCAACGATTCGCATAACAATAATGCAATTTTTCCAAATCCATCTTATCGGCCGATAAATCGGAGCCGTCTATACTTATTTAAATAGCGCAAAGGCGCCGTAGCACTTCATTTTAAAATCGCGCGCGCAGCGTTTTCCAACTCGCACTGCACTGCACGCGCACAAGAAAGATGTATACACGCGGCCGCGTGCGGAAAAATAGAAAAACGGAAGTAAGTAAAGGAACGTCAAGATTATAATTTAGCGAGAGGCCGAAAAAATGAACAACTCAGACCGAGCTCTATCATGTCTTTTCTCTCTTTCCCACTCGTGTATATATATATATGTATATAAAGCTCGGTTCTTTTCTGGGGTGTATTATATATGTGCACGCACTCCACGCGCACTCGGACATATACATATATGCAGAAAACAAGGAACGAGACGAAAGGTGCATAATCGACGAAACCGCATGCTTATTCTCGCTAGGTTCTCGTTCCTTTTTTCTTTTTTTTCTCCTTCTTTTTTTCGTTACCTCAACCACCTCCGTGCCCAACATCTTCTTGTTTTCCCACTCGTTTCTGTGTCCCGTGTCGCATATGCACGCGGCTCCGCTATATGTCGATCCTCGCTCTCTGCAGTCTGCAGATGAAGCGAGAATATGAATATATATTCGTGCGTGCATATGGAGAGAGAGAGAGAGAGAGAGAGAGAGAGAGACTCACCTTTGTCACAGTAAGTCGTGTGGACGTTGTGTATGAATATCATTCAAACTGGTTGGAGAAGGAAGAGCGACAAATTCCTGACACGCAAAATGTCGTTGTCCTCTATTAATACAACGTCTCGCGGGAATATTTTTAAATAATTTTTATTATTAATAGATGATTGAAGAAAGAGATATGTGAGTGCGCTGGTGTGTCTATGAGATAAATTGAGTTGCGAAACTGCGTATTGTTGAAGAAATTTAATGAGGAATTCGAAATACTGTTATTTTTTTTCAAAAAAGAAATAAGATAGCTCGCAATGTCTTTTAAAAATTTAAATTGATATAAACTAATTACCTAATACTTTTCTTGCCGCTGTCAATCTGCGTAAGAAAAAAGTCGTATTATAGATTGTACGATAAAACTTACTTCATTTTTCAATAAAAAACGGAAAATAATTATTTCCGAGAAGCCGGAGGAGCATAGTTACCGACGATTACAGTTTCATACTTTTTTCGTTCAATTTTTAATATTTAAACATTTTTCGAGTTGCGCTCAGTTCTTTGTAGTTCATAGAATTCGGTTCAAATTTCAAAATTTTAAAATATTGAAAATTGAGCGAAAAAAGTATGAAACCGTAGCTGCCCCTTAAAAATAATTAGCACGGCACATCTCGATATCTATACGTATATTTTATAAATACCAAACTGCATCCTGGCGCTTCACCGAAACATGGAGGGACATCAATCTACAGGCGTATTTGTTACTTCAAAATTTTAAATTCCTATAAAGTTCATAATTTTAGTTTACTGTAAGACTAAACTATTCTATTTCAACTAAGACAACAGGGCAATTGATACATTTTTATTTAAATTGATATAACAACTTCTTAGCATGGTTGAATGCCTGTAAAATGTTGTGTAGTAAAAATAATTTCTGTAAAATTTCGAGAAAAATAAAACGATGCTAAATAGAGATCAAAATTTATACGTAAGAATGTACCATAATAAACAAAATATATAATCTAATAGTAAGTATTGAAATATTATATGTATATATAGTTTAATCTATGTAAACATGTTATTTAATTTGCATTTTTAAATAGCTTATTTAGTACTAACTCTACTAAAATTTGTATCTTGATTTTAATATTGTTTTATCATTTTTATTATTTATTTATAGCTTTTAAAATCTTACAGTTCATAAAATAGCGCTAAAATTAAAAAGAAATATTTCTATGCTTTACCTAGTATTCTTTCTATCTACGGTTACCAGACCTGCGCAGTGAGCGTTCAATCTGCTCTCTGTTCCTTTCCGATGTTTCGAGTTTCCGGTTCGGCCTCGCTCTTTAGCACTTCAAGATGGCTGACCAGGTATGTGTTCTGTTAAAAACTCAATCATTTTTAGTAAATATAAAAGTATAATAAATCATTTTAATGTTAAAACTACATAAAAATAAGTCATTTACTTAATTTTAAACATTTTAACATAAATAGCAAGCAAAAGTATTCAAAATTAATAGTAATTTAACGTGAAAGTTTTAACACGTGGTTTACGCGTCTAAGCTGTTTGATCACATACTGCTGTTTTTTTCAAAATTATCTTTTAACGATTTTCTATGCTTATGTATAAAAATAATAATTAATATATGTATTTAGATAGTGTAGTTCAAAGAATTTGATTGCCTTTATGAGTAATTTGTATAATTTCCATAACATAACCTAGAAAGTTACATTCTCGATAAACAATTTGATAATCTGTAATATCTAATATTGACTTAAATTTTTTTCAGAATGTCAAGTCGTTTCAAAAGCAACCTACTATTTTCCTTAACAGGAAAAAAGGTTTGACGAAGCGTCGCAAGCCTATGAGATACAGCCGTAATGTAGGACTGGGATTCAAGACTCCTCGTGAGGTAAATAAAAATTATTTAACATTTCTCAATACATTTTATATTTTCTGCAAGTATTCTAAATATATTAATTATTTTAGGCCATTGAAGGTACTTACATTGACAAAAAGTGCCCATTTACTGGAAATGTTTCGATACGTGGACGTATATTAACAGGAGTTGTACAAAAACTCAAGATGCAAAGAACAATTGTAATTCGAAGGGATTATCTTCATTATATAAGAAAATATAATCGTTTTGAAAAAAGACATCGTAACATGAGTGTCCATCTCAGCCCTTGCTTCAGGTATATTTTATATTTTAGTTACGATAATTACATTCTTACAAGTATTTGATCATTCTCTATATCTTGTTTCTTTGAAAATATCTATTTTTTAAACATTAATTGCATAATAATTTATTTAGAAATAAGTTAAGCTTTATTATAATGATGATACTATACGACGGTCTTCTGAATACAAATTGAAGTAGTTTATTCGTATACTGATTATGGATTAATCATTTAAATTGAATTCTTCATGTAATTATTGAGGATTTAAATTTTAAAATATTTTTTTGCAGGGATGTTGAAATTGGAGATGTAGTTACAATTGGTGAATGCAGACCACTTAGCAAAACAGTGCGCTTCAATGTCCTTAAAGTATCCAAAGGAACTGGTGCAAAAAAGAGTTTTAAGAAATTCTAGGTAATAATTATTTTTATTATAACTTAGAAGTATTAAAACTAAGAAATTTTTTATGATGAGTTTGACGACGGTCTTCTGAATACAAATTGAACGACATTTTTCGTCTACTGAAATAAAATGTTTTTAAAATAATACTCATCATGTACTCAATTTTTTATTGGTGCTAAGAATACTTTATATTTATTTTATAGATTTCATCAAAGGAGAACAATTTTTTACATCTGAGTTGCAAGAATTTGCAACAAATGGAACATCTAAATATTGCAAGAATGTATGTTGATATCTAAATGTACAAGCTGGTAATTAATGTAAGAACCATCAAGTTACATTAATAAACGAATTTAATTAAATCGATTATTTTTAATTGTAGTTGATTTATTTTTAAAAAATTCTGAATATTTACTATCTGTACTTTCCTTATTGGTCACTGTTTTTCAAAGAAATTCACATAAAATTCTTTTTTTAAATTTGATTTTTTAATTTTTTTTTACATATTTAATCAAGTTACATAAATGTATGTGTAGATATGAAGATGCTTTTAAAAATATGCCACAATTCTAATTATAATGAGTATATTTTAAAATTTTTATTGAGAATTTAAATATTTAGTATACCTAGAGTCAATAACGTCATACTTACCTAATTACTTAAATTGTTAAAATTATGTCATGAATGAATCTGAATCTATTTTAAAGAACTTTTGTTTTTTGCTAGAGAAATGATTGTATTAATTTCTAAAAAAAAGACTGTTTATAATTTACATAATTTTATTAATTATTTTTTGTTACATTTACATAGAAAAATAGTCAAAATAGATTGTTCAATTTTATTATCAATTTTTACATACTGCAACATTAATATAAAATAATTTAATTCTAATAATAAATTTCATGTAATTTACAATTCCAATTATATCAATATTCAGAATTAAAGCTAATTTAATTCATATTTTTTAATAATATTAGAACATTAAAAATGATTTATTAATTATGCTATTAATTGATTCCATTTTGTATTTTTTTTTTTCATAATCTAACGGTAACCAAGATTTGGAACATATCAATTAAACACAATCACAATATTTATTTTACAAGATATAGTCTTATACTGTATAAAATTAGTGATCTTGCAAAGTTGTCAAAAATAATATTTTTTATAAATTCTGTGTTATTTAATAACACTATATAGTATAAATCACATTTCTTCGGATTTTTACATAAATTATGAATAGAATCTTAGTTATCTCGCTCATTTGAATCAAATGATTTATTTTATTCTACTATAGAGCAAATTATCAACTTTGCTTGAAAAGCAAAGTATAATAAGAATCAGCCAAATATAGAATTACTAAATATGATCCTTGTCAGATACCGCAAGGCACGTATATCACCACAAATTCTATTTGTATAATATTGCAATTTATAAATTATCAGTCACAAAGTAGACTGAAATTTTACAAAATATACTTATACCTGTTATACAAAAATTCTTGTCTACATTTTTATCACAAATGAATCTGTCAACATTGCAACTAAATTACCTAAATACTGGTATATATTTTTAATAAAA
Source organism: Megastigmus dorsalis (assembly GCA_900490025.1). NCBI lineage: Eukaryota > Metazoa > Arthropoda > Insecta > Hymenoptera > Megastigmidae > Megastigmus > Megastigmus dorsalis. The sequence continues at coordinate 22,334 of UELU01120015.1, read as the reverse complement.
AGTATTGTAAAATCGCGATTGTTTATAAAATTTGAAGAATCGTAATCACAAAATTGTCAGATCTACTTTACTAGCTTATATTAAACTTACGAACTATGATGTTTAGGAGGAGATTCGGCAATATATAATACATAAATAATTGGTCCAGCAAAACCAAGAAGAAGAGAAAAACAAAGTAGTTGGAACCATGACAATCCCCAATCAGCTCCTGAACATTTAAATGTATTCACTATATTGTTATCAGTGTTAGTCTCAACATGTTCTGAAGATTGTATTAATTGGTCAGTTTCAGTTTCTTCTATAAGTTGGGAAGATTCATTATTGAATTGGGATAATGGTTCTATAGTTGAATTTAAAATGATGCTATTAATTTCTACGGCTGATGATGTTGATGCTAGAGATGGTAATAAATTTATTATCTGAGTTTCTCGAAAAGTTCCTGCAGTTTCATTATGGGCAAACACATTCGAATCATTATTCAGATTAATGAGACTGTTTTGTCCAATAGTTTCAGTCAATAATGAAAACGGCTGCACTGGAACTTTAATGGAGCGATGTGCATGTATTTCATTGTCTTTATGTATTTTGTTAATCCTTTTTAATTCCGATATCTGCAACAATACCAGATTGTTAATTTATATAATTAATTTAGAGAGAAGGTATCAATATCGATAATACAATTTAAACTAGCAATGAATAATAATCATAATTTTGTGAATACTTTATATATAAACTAAAATTCATTATCCTTTCTATGATGTTAAATTTACATGGCTAAATTTCATTTTAATAAGTCATTCATAATAGAGGTGATTACCTAAACCTAGTTATTGTACAAAAAAGATAACTTACTGTACATTGATACCTCAGAGACAGTGCTTGTAGTGTATCATCAGATTGTATTTGTACATTTATTACTTCAATTTTACGTGGTAAAGATCGAGATTCCGTTCTTGATTTCAAAGGGAAGACTTCATCTTCACTTTGATCATCCTCTGAATAAAGAAATACATAGTGTGGCGAGCCTTCTCTTTGATTTCCCCTTTGGTACACAGTCTGTCTAAAGATGCAGTAAGTAATAAAAATAATAATGTACAAAAATTGAGATCACATTAGAATAAGTATCGCGCACCTAGGCAGATGTTCGAAAATAAAATACAATCTGTCAGACAAAAAGAAAACATAACCTAAATATTTATTTATACCTTCCTGATTTTTGAGACTCATTGATACCACTTGCCGACTTCTTTCGCATTTTCTCGAACTTCTCATCAGTAATTAAGAGGTATTTTATAAATTTATTAACGATCCAACATATTGAACGTTACGCTTGTAATGACGAAGACGTCAAATCCAACAACGCGACTGTCAATTGGCTCATTGGTTGCTACAATGTATTATGTATACGAAAGTTTTCTTCACACAGACATGAGACAGCAGACTACTCATACATTGTTAGTTGATACTGAGTTTTATTGAGATACATAACGTTTGCTTGATGAGTAATAAGCTACCTATACTTATTTACTTACACTTTTCTGCAAAATAAAAAGAATATTTTAGAAATTAAGCTGCATATAACAGATGTACTTACTTACTTAATTTTTAAATGAGTAAATTATTTAAAATAACTAACAGTATTTATTTTTATGATGCATATGCAATTAAATGTTTTATTAATTATAAAATAATTTTTTCTACCTAATAATTTCACTATATACAATTATACAATAAAATTAGTAGATACATGTTTTTGAATACATGTATAGGATAAAAACAAGAACTTTAATTACACTTAAATAAATATTCAATCTCTAGCAGGATTTAAAAAGAAATTTTGGTAAATTCATTAACGTTTGCTTAAATTGTAACTAGATTTTTAAGTGAATAATAAAATTTACGAAATTAAAAATAAAAATTATTTAAAATAAAATAAAAGTATTTAGGTATAACTATTTTTATTTTATTTTTCACATAATTTGAAAACCACGTGGGAAGCAATAAGGGATCGGTGGATCGAGAAGTACTTCAGGACTTATATATACATATAGGTATATATATTAATACAATGTATTACGTGAGCAGCCCATGCAGTTTTCAACCGTACGAGATCTGCTCACATGCGCCAAGGCTCGATAGCCGACATAACCTCCAGAATAAAAAAATAAAAACTACACTATACCTATTACTTTTAATGCAAAAAATATAATTAAGTAAGACCTAAACAAGTGAAAGTAGTGAAATTAATTGACGGATATAGACAAATCGATATTTGACTATGTTCCATCGTCTTTGGTCATCAAATTCCCGTAGCATTTCGGTAGGTAGTAACTAAACAACAGTTAAGAAATTTTATGTACAAAAAAAACTAAATTTCTAGCATGTTTTTACATTAAACTAATATTGGATAGAATATAATATTTTAAATTGCTAGCCAATTGCAATGATAGTCTTTGTTATATACAAATTTTTTTTAATTTTTTAATTTTTTTTATCAATACTTACAAACGATTTTGAAAAAAAGAAAGATGAATAAAGTGAAAGTTTTGCAGCTATTATCTCGAGTATGGAATGGACCTCAGAGTGTTTTAACAGGAAAACAAGCTGAAAAAAAGATGGTATCAATTTTGCGGGATAAATTTCCTCATGCAAAAGTCATTGAAGTTACTGATGTATCAGGTAAAAATTACAAATTTGTAAAATCAGAATAACTTCTACTTTATCAATATGTATAAATATAAATTCGTCTGATTATTTAAATAATTATAACGTCTTACACTGTTATAGGTGGTTGTGGTGCAATGTTTGAAGTAAATGTAATTGCTCCAGAATTTAAAGGATTAAACACAGTGAAACAACATCGGATTATTAATGAAGTAAGATATATGTAAACTGTTTCAAATTTGATTGAATATGCCAATATTATATTTTATTCAAACTTCATGTATTATATACTTTAAATTATATCTTTTAGGCACTGAAAGAAGAAATCAAAGACATGCATGGTATTCGAATAAATACAAGTGTACCAGATTCATAAAGGTTTTTTATTGTTAAATATTTGTACCATATGCATAATGTTTAAGAAATTTATTCTCTGTATATACATATAAAATAACGTAAATATAATAGACAGATTGTTTTATTTAAGTTTTCCTATAAAAATATAATTTATCTTCATGCATTGTATCTTAACATTAAAAATTTAATTTTATATAATAAAGTTTATGAAATCGCTGAAAAAAACTTAAATAAAAAACTAAAATATTATTACGAAAAATTAAAAATTGAAAAAATTCCCGCTACAGAGAGAAGAGGGCGCTGCACTTATGACGTCTGGCGAATGGCGGTTAATGTAGTCGCCGTATTAGTCGGTTCCGTAATGTTTCCAAGTTGAAGTCCACATGACACGAAGCATTGCAAAACAAAGTTTTATTTACAACGTTTAAGACGTTTAATATTATGAATAATATAAGTGGTTCCACACTTCACACAAAAATTCGAGAACTTGTACCTACCATTCCTAGTAGTATCACTCCAGAAATTTTAGATAAATTGTGTAAAGATGATTCTATGCAACCATTTTTGAAATGGTTTTATGAAAATATCAATCGCGACAATGTTCTTTCAGATGAATGCATAAAATTGTAAGTATCATGGCTTTCTTAGTTTACATGAGAATTTACACATTAAAGTAAATTATCGCCATTCCTTGCAGAAAGCAACACATACAGAAAAATGGCACATGGCTACAAGGTGCAGAACTAGATTTGGCTCTTGCAGAAGCAACTAAAGATTCTCCAGAGATATTAAAGTTGACTGAATCAGATTATTGGTGTGATAATCAATCTCAGACTGATTTTACTACTGAAAAAGAATTATATGATTCCGATTTTGAATACTTTCAGTCGATTGAAAATAGTTTGAGAAAACTTAAGTAATGAAATTCTTCTGTTTATTATTTTTCATATATTTTTAAACTTAACTATAGAAGTATTAATACATTTATATTATTTTTAGAGATCATGAAGAACAGATTGATGTTGATCTTGAAAAAGAAGCTGATATTTTAACAAGAGAAGAAATTACAGTTAAAATAATTTATGACAATTGTGTATCAGTTTTAGAAGAATTTGATACTTGCCATCGTCAGTTCTCCAAAGCTGTAGAACTTCTAGCAAACACTTATGCTACTGCAGCTCAGAAGGTATCCTAAAAAAAGTTGTTTATATTTGAAATTCTTAAAAACAACTTGTCTAATAACTACAATTTATTTTTCATTAGAAAGGAGAACCTTATGTATGGATACAAATGCCAATTGAACATTATGTAAAACAACTAGAAATATACTGTGATTATTTAAATTCTTATGCAAAACGTCAATTTTCAGTATCTGAAAAGGATGGGGTTGAAACTAATACAAATCAGGCTAGTTTTGTTAGTGAGAACAGTGAAAATGAAAGATTGAATAATAACAAATTAATATGTTGCCAAAAAAAGTAAGATAATTTCTTTACTATTTATAGAATTTTTTTTTATTCGAAAAATTGTTTTATCTTTTTGTGAATTAGGTTTAATCCTAATATAAATATAAATATATATTAAAGAATTAGTAAAACCTAAAGTTTTTACTTTTTCATTTATGTGTATTTGAGTTTATTTCCTATGCAATACGTTAATCATTATTATAATATAAATGTTCAATGCAAATTACATTTTTTCTCATAATTATTTTAAATGTCTTTATTTATGTAAATAGTTTTAGCTATATTAATATTAAGCATTTATTTCAACTTTTAATCATAAAATATTTACTTTGTAGTTTGTTTACATCTAAAATGCATGAAATTATTACCAAAATAGAAAGTGATGCAATTCATAGTGTATCAAATTATGCAATTGAAATCTATAATAAAGGTGATTTGAAGACTCCTAGTACACCTGTATTAGCAAGGTAAATTATCCTTAATAACTGTGAATTGCATATCTCGTCGATAACACCAGAAGCTAATTTTAACATTATGGATCTAGGGCAGAGATAGCAGAGTTAACTAAAACAAGAGACTTTTTGGAAAATAGAAATCTCTTACAGGATCAAGAATTGGTAGATGTTATACAACAATATTCAAAAACAAAAGTGGTCAAAGTTTTAGAAAAAGAAGCAGAAGTAAGATTGGAAAGGAAAAGGAATAGACTTTTAAAATTAGAGAGACTTTGTACCCTTGCTAAAGAACATGGTTATGCATTTTCAACTTTGCTTTGCATGCTATTTGAATTGCAATTTCATCGAATCAATGAGATTATACAGTTCGTGATAGATGCACGTCATTATCTTTCCATGGAATATTCTTTGTCATCCATACGAAATGTTAGTTCAACCTTTTTTTTTTTGTGTAAATATTTATATATTCTAGATCTTAATAATGATCATGTTTTATATTATCAATTTAATATATTTTGATAAATATTAAATACAAATACTTTTTAGGATAGTATGCAGAAATTACAAAATGAGTATGTTGATATTTTAGCATCTTCTAAAGATCAAAATGCATTTTGTAAAGCATTTGTTGATATGACAGCACTTGAAAATTCAAAAGATGAACTACAAGCATCTATGCAATATTATGATACACTAAGAAATGACAATAACAATAAACTGAAAATTTTATTAGATGATAAGTTAGTAGAAAGAATTGAAAGTTTAAAGCAATTGTAAGTGAATTTTTATAAGTGCATATGTGCCAAAGATTCAATGAAAAGATTACATAGGTATTATGAATTCTTGATTTTAGAGAAACAGCAGTAACAGACTTATATAATAATGAGGTAACCAGCGGTCCAACCCATAGTTTTAAAGCAGTGCCTTGCCACATTCAAGATGAACTAAACAAAAGTGTAAAACAAGTAGAGCAACTGGAAACAACTATAGACGCTATCACGAATAAATTAAAATCTATGAAAGTTAGTATGCAATGCTACAAAAATATGTTTAATTATATAAATAATGATTTAATTTTTTACGTTTCTTTTAAATTTTTATAGAAACATACTAGTGTACAAAATTTTGAACGAGAGCAACAACTGATTTGGCAAAAATTTTTAGCAGATCCAGAATCTTTAAACACTAGATACAAAGAGTTAGAAGATTCAAGAAATCGTAGTGCCTTTCAACTGTAGAACTAAAGAATTGTTAAATATTTTTTTTATAAAAACAACGAAATTAAAAAATTTTTATACTTCAAGTTCTAATTTTTATTTAATATATTAATATTTATTTGAAATAACCATTTTTTATTTTCATTGTTAACAACAAGAATGAAGAATACTTTTTTTATAAATAGTATTTTCATAAATTATAAATAAATAAATTTTAAAGAAGCATCTAAACATCACAAATAGAATTAGTGTATGATTTTATTGACATGAATGCTTTTCCTTACATTTTATTTCAAGGAAGTTTGTTCTAAGAATTTCTAATATTCCAGATTTTATGATAAAATATTACTATACTATAATAATTATTTTCAAAAAATTAAAAAGAAATGATTACTTAGTATGTTTAAAAACATGAAATATTTAATCATTTGACAAATTAAGAATAGTAGAAGATAGTCAATATTTTTATACATTTTGTACCATGCAGAGAAATGCTCGGTACAGTATCTTACATATTATAGTACCTTTTATAGTACCTTATTAAATACTGTAAATACAATTTTATTAATGAAATGAATTATATTCTCATGTAATGATAACACATTATATTAGCTATATTGGTGTTACTAAAATTGATTTGAATTAAATATTGCATGTTTTACATCTAATTTGGATTTCATTTCAATGTTCCAGGTAATTTTCATAATTTTAAAAACAATTTATTGTCTAGAACCTATCGTTTTTATCTGAAGTTTCTTGTCTAAATCGAATATGATTTATATAATTTAATTAACACTGTTGTTACACTGTTTGAGCACATTAAATTATTTATTTTCGTGTTATAACATTCACAATTTAGTGTATAGAAATAAAAAAATAAGAGTACTTAATTTTACGCCAAATTTTTTATATGATGAAGCAATATGCATGTTCTATCATATCTAGAGCATGATGTCCAAGATGAATGAATCTTGGAGAGATAACAAACTTCCATGTGTACTACGTTAGATTCAGAGTCGTTGACGGTATCGTTGTGTGTAACGAAAGTCGCCAATAACTATGAAATTGAAGAGCAAGCACTTATTTTGTTAAGATAAAACTGAATTTTTTTATTTATTGAAACTACTTTTTCATTAGAACATAAAAAAAAATATTTATACATTATTGATTATATGTCATACTGTTTTTATAACTGATGCCATCAAAACGTGAACATATGTTATTAATTTAGGAATGAAATAGGAAAGGGAAAATAATTTACATTGTTCTACAATTAATACTTTACGAATCAAACAATCTTTATCAATGCGATAACTAAACGGTCGAAGTATTCAATATACATTTAAACGAGCTTAAATCTCGATCTGAATGATGTAACATAGCGTTATCGAGCTACTTTAAATTTTAAAGAGCTCATGGATAAATAAAATATTTTTCTGATGTGTTAAGTTTCCCGACAATCCCGGCTCAAATTCATATCAATCTAATGGATTCAACCTATTCAGTCCTGGTCTCAATAAAGCAGGTCCTGATCGGTATTGGGTATCTACTTATATATATATATATATATATATGTGTGTGTGTGCGTATAAAACAATGCGCGGGCGCATCGCGCGAGACTCGTTGCATGACGTAGCAAAGAGACCGTATGCGAGTCTCTCTCTCTCAGTCTCTCCCTCTCTCAGAGTAGTCCCACGAGTACGTAACCTTGATCTGCCACGAGCATCCCAAGTTATACCCCCCCCCCTCTCCTCCACACCTCTGATCCGTCTCTCTCCATCTGTCGCACTCGACTCCGGAAATCCCGCTCCATATATATTCCAGCGAAACTTCAGTCTCGAAGAGCCAGTGCAGAATACTTCAAAATTCCATGCTTTATTGCTTAAAAACTATTGAGTCCGTTCCGTTTGGCACAAAAAATAAACAATATTGTGCAACTCGCAAGGGAAACAATAACAGACACATATATGTATCATCGTGCGCTTGATATATATTATAGGCATATACATCCAAATCAAAGCAAACGAGCGAGACAGTCAGTCATCATGTACATTATCGATTCGCCAGGGCTTTGAGTTAACGGTTTGTTTACACGGCGAACGAGCGAGCGAGAGAGAAGGTGAAGGGAGGCTCAGCGCGCATGCGTCGCCCGACCAAAACAATAATAACACGAGAGACTACGGCGGCGGCGGCGGCAAGCGGCGGCCAAGAGGGAGAGAGAAGGAAGAGGAAGGTTCACCCGTTCACGGCTCTTTGTGGCAGTGTCTCGCTCTCAGCGTAAACGGGAAGAGGCAGCCTCGATTCTCCGTCTTCTGAGCCGCACCAACGAGTCTCGAGAGAGTCGCGAGCGAAGAAACAGATTGTAGCTGCTCCCGCATATACACACGCACTCAAGTGATATTCAGCTACAGTGTCTACCTTACCTCATTCTCTCGTTCTCGTGCGGCGAGTCACACACATACCGGATTCAAAATTCGTTTCTCCGTGAGAAATTAACAGCAGTGAGGTTTTATTTACAGTCGCCTCACACCTCGACACCGCGGCCGCGCACACACACGGAGTCTTGCGCTCACGTACACAGATACATACATATCGCAGACGCTGTGTGCACGTTGTGCAACGAGTGAGAGTGAGAGAGATAGCGGGGCCGCGTAAACAAACACGAGCCGCCGCTCGGGCATCAGTGTATAGTGTCGGAGAAAAACGAGGACGAGCAGTCGCGCTGCGGCGATCATCGGGTGTTTTACGGCGAGTCGGGGAAAAAAAACACGACTACAAGCGGACTCGTAAGAGTTCGAAGACAGAAGAAGCGAGATAAAGAACACACGACGGACATTGATGTGGCAGTAGCAGCAGCAGCAGCCGTTCTATCGATTCATAATATTGTTTCGCTCTTGCGAGTTATAACGTTTAACGGTTTATATACACACACACTAGGGTGTATATAGATATATACATACAAGCAAGAGAGAGACAGAGAGCAGCATCAAAACAAAACAAAGCCAGCGCTAACAACATCAACACAGACTGGTAGGTAGGCGCGCGCGCGCGCTCTGTGCTTATCAACATATATCGAGTGGCTGCATATTTTGTTTTGTCCACAGACTACTGGTGGCCATTACGCGCTTACGTGCACTTCAACAAGTACTCGACCATTTCAACGATTCAGGACTAGTGAACTCTGTGTTGGTGTTTGTGCGTGTATATACATATATATATATATATATATATATACGTGCACAAACAAGTGAAGAGGAAAAAGAGACAGAGACAGGATATCGGTGAATCACGCGCGTGCAAAGTGCGCGTACTACGAACCGACACACACATATTCGCGCGCGCGCACATACACAGTGAACAGTGCGTACACACATCATCGCGCGCATATCGTGTGCTGGCATAAATAATCACAACGAGCAGTGGCCTATACGCTGCTATAGTTTCAGGTAGAGAAAAGGAAGGATCTCGAGGGTCGTTTTGAAAAGACGCTGCTGCCACCGGTACAAGAGAGTGAATCCTCTCGGCAAGAGATAAAAGCGTCCCGAGTAAGTTCGCGTGTAGTACTATATACCGCGTACCCTCGGAAAGAGACAAAAAGTAAAGAGATCAAAGCAGCAGCAACAGCACCTGCTCTTTTCCGATCCGACGAAACAAAGCTAGAGGAAGAGAAGGAAAAGGAGGAGGAGGAGGAGAATGATGCATAGTGCCGAGGAGACGACATATCTGATCGAAGTCATGCCGGACGCGGGTATCAACCAGGACTTCATGTCGCGCGACGTGGACGTCCTCGTCTCGCGCATCAAGGAAAACCTAAGACTTTCGGGTCTCAAGTCCCGATTCAAATTCGGCCAGATGATACGCGCGTCGCCCTATAGAATACCCTCGCTCTGCTCGACGCGCAACGGCTACAGCAATTCCGGCATCGATTCGGAGCAACAGAAGCATAACCACAAACGTTCCCGGACGACATACGGAGACAGGAGAGCCGCGCGCATACAGCTCGACGACTCGTACGAGCGATTCCAGGCACTGCTCAGGAACGGGGCGCTCATCAAGGAGGCGGTGAAGAGGCTGCAGACCTGTCCGGACGACGAGGACGACGAGGAGAGCGATGAGAGAAAGAGACGCGCAACCAGCACGAGCGCCACGAGCACGACGCTCGATTCTATGGACGAGGAGGAGGACGACGAGGACGTGGTCAGTAGGAGGCAGCGAACGATCTGCTGAGAAACTGCAAAGGACTATTGGACGACGCATCATCGCCAACAACACCATCAACAACAACAACAACAACAACAACAACAACAACAACAACAACAACAACAACAATACTACTACTACTATTGCTTTCTGTGTGTTTTTTGCTCGAGGGTTGCGTTACGCCGGAGACCAGAGTGACGAATACGTATGCGTGTATTAGGTATACACCTCGTACTTGCGTATTACGTGTACGCGAGTCTCTCTCTCCCTCTCTCTCTCGATTATCATTATTATTGCCGAGCTTTTGCGAGTATGTGTGTGTGTATCCCAACGACGACAACGGCTCGTTCTATCTACTATATACTTTACTACAGTGTGTATATCTGTTGAAGAGAGAGAGAGAGAGCGAGCGGAGGGCAAGTGTGTGTGCGTGTACACATATATATATTTGTGTATAGAGGTATGCCTGGCCGTTGAAGAAGAGAGAGAGGGGCGGAGGAGAAAGACGGAGAGGTGTATTTGTGTTTATGTTGCGCGTGTAAGACTCGGTTTTTCCCCTTCTGCGGTCGTTTTCGGGCTACATTCTTTAAGAGAATGGAGTGATTATATACAGCTTTTTTTCAAACTCTCTGTATCGACCCCGCCGCGAACCTACTTTTATGTATATGTATATATGCACAGATCGGAAGAGGGCAGATTGAATCCCTATTTTTTTTCATATTCTATTGTTTTGAATCGAACGTTACGGAAAAAACGCGATCTGAGGAGGAGCTGTGTTACATGGCGAGCAAACTTTTTGTTCGTACAGCTGCTGCAGATATAAACAAGAAAAAAAAGCGGCAGGTACCGTTGATTGAAATTTCGGAGCAAAAAAAAACTGATTGACTCGGTTCGATAAACAAAAACATTTACTGGAACAACACCGTTTCACTCACGCTTACGAATGCAGCTCCTTCTGCAAATGAAATAAACAAAGTTTTTTTTTATTTGTGTACAAAAAAAAAACAAAGAAATATTAGACAATGCAAAAGACAAGCTTGTCGTTTCGTGAAAAAATATTCCGGGCGTGCGTTATTTCCGTAACGCTTTCTCAAAGAGTTCTCTCTAACGTTTTATTTTTAAACCTTTTGGAGCCTCTCTCTCACACTCTCTCTCTTGACTGTTTTACTATATAGAGAAGAGTCACACGGGTGAGTAGTCTTGACGATGTCTCGTGACGCTATCGACGATCGTGCTTGCATCATCATTGCAGGAGAGCGCGCGTCTTCTCTCTTTTCTGTGTTTTGTATACTTGCCGAAGCCACTGCGGCGTGCGCATGCTAGTGCGTGTGTGTGTGTGTGTCTGTCTGTGTGTTTTTCTGTGACGCAACGCCAGAAGGAGCCAAAAAGAAACACCGTCGCAGATCAATCTCCTTTGGTTATGTTACACATATATACATTATATACTTTTTTTTTCTTCGTCGACTGTTGAACTGCCTGTGCTAAAGGCTGTTTGCCGCCCGAGGCTCTTCTCTCTTTTTTCTCTTTTTAAGGCTGTGTCCACAATAGCGTTACACATATATATATATGTACACTACGTAATATTTTCAGACGCTGCGGAGCATTTATATTCGTCAAACACGCAGATGAATTCGTTCGAGGTAGCGCAAAAAAAAAAGAATAGAACGAGATAAATGACTTTGTTTCGCCGTTTGTTTTGTTTCTGTAATTATAAGTGAGCATTCCGCAAAGACTTCGAGTAGGATATAGAACGCTATTCGCTTCTTTGAAAAAAAAAAAGATAATAAACGAGTAGATTGATCGGCGAAGGAAAATTTACCAAGTTTTGGCGGAATGTTTATTGGAAAAAACACAGTTTTAGTGGTGCGCAAGAAAGTTTTTTGAATGAAAAGTGACTACAAACTTTTATTTTCAAAAGATCCAAGCAACTTAAGTTGATAAACGTCCTATTATAGGCACAGCCTAAGGCTATGTAAATAGATACAATTTGACGGGTTAGAGCGTCCTTAAAAAAAAAATGATAAAAAAAGTATTAATAAATCGGCGACATTAGGTTTCTCTTATTTAATTTCTTTGAATTAGTTAACATTATTATAAGTTCTAGTTTTTTTTAAGCATTTCATTTCACATTAAAAACGGTACTTTATTTTTTTCTTTCGCGTATTGTGTTCCTAACTTCCATTGGAATTTGACAGTTGTTGGATCGTACGCAAAAAAAAGCAACGGTTGCAGACCACACACGCGTACGATTCAGTAAAAGGAAAAATCTTGAAGTATACGTCGTTCAACATCGTAAATTATTATTATTATTTATATACCTTAGATACATGTATATATATTTCGCATGGAAAAATCTCATTCTTCATAGCTGGATCGCGGCATTTGTTATAAAAGAAAATCGATTTTTCTCTCGAGCGACAAAATTATGAAAGAGGAAAAAAAAACTAAAAGACAAAGAAATGTGTGTACTAGACAAGAAAGTTTTACGATTCAGGCCGTGAAATTCTCCGCTCTCGAGAGTCTCGAGGAAAATCCGTCACAATCGCGTCCTTATTTAGCCCGCGTCCTCTCTCACTTTCTGTCTTTCTCTCTCTCTGTGGGTATAGGTGGCTTGACTCCTAAGACAAACATGGCGCGTATAGTAAGCAGGCAGGATCGTAGCTCTGGCGAACACGTTCACATCGACGTGGGCTCATTTCGCGACTACACGAGAGCGTGTGTGTGCAGGCAGTGCTTCATATGTACCCGGTTAGCCCTCGATTTTCTTTCGCATCGATTTCGGCTGGTTCTTCAGCTCTCGTTTCTCGTTTTTGTTTCTATCGCTTTTGCGCTCTATTTTTTTGCACACGCATTGTTGCGTCCACGCGCGCAGTTATGTAGGCTCTGCTCCGGAAAAACGAGGTGCGAGGTTCGCTCGCGCGCGCGAATAATTGGAGCTCGTTAAAATTTTCATTTCGTCGCCGAGATAAAATCCTTTCGTTTTAATGAGACGTTAATTAACGCTGAATGGGGGTTGAACGCGCGCGCGCGTCCAGCGCAGAAGCTGCGTGAAAGAGTTTATAACGCGAATGGATTTTATATCGCCGATACGGGCTTCGATAATCCCTGCCACCTGGCATAACATAATTCCAGGTTATATTCTCGAGTTCTAGCGATTTGTATATTACATTTGAAATTAGCAAAGGAATTTTATTTATAAAACTATATTTTAATAAGGTGGGGATAACGAGATGTACCATTGAGGTGCAATTGGGATTGTCGGAGCTTGTGTACACGTGGATGAAAGGATCGGAAAAATGTAAAATCCATTTGAAATAATGAAAAGAGCTGGGTTCCGGTAAAGAAAAAATTGCTTTTGTCTGGGACGATGAAATGAATATTTGAAAAGGCATTTGCGTTGGATGTGAAACTCTATTTTGTTTGCCCGCGCGGACGCATTGATACGGGCTGGGAAAAACTTTTCGTGTTATTCCAGGCGAACGCTATTTTTTAAATCTGTTTGTATTTACTTAAACACAATAACTTTTTGTTTAGTTTTTTTTTCCGCGCTCTTTCAAAGAAATGCTTTAAAGATATTATTTTTCATGCGCTATAAATAACGAGACAACGTGATATATACTTTTTTTTATTATTTTCATACATAAAGGGAGCTAAAATTAATAGCAGATATGAAATGAAAAAGTTTTAAGAGCCATATATAAAACGTAACGATGAATTTTGGTCCATCGCGGCACGATGTCCCCCCGTATATACATGTAATACAAAAGAGGGTGGGTAATAAAGCCCACACACGCGCGTACGGTGTCGCTATAGTGCGTTGTTCGATAAAGCACGCCTGAAGCTTTTTACAGGCGCACGCGCGCGCAACTCTCGTGACCTTCCCTGGTGTTAACTAACGAGTGCAGAAAATACACGTTTTCATCGTGTAACGTATACGAATGTATACATATATACCACCTCTTCTCTGTCCTCCTACGCAGGATTACCGGTATACCGAGAGCTTTCTGTATCGTCTGCTACGCGCAGGCGGAATATCAAGCGACAAAAGCTCTCAATTCCACGTCGGGCTGCTATTATCTTCATTATCAATGAATATTGCTAAATGTTACAGCGCGTGTACACGTGTGACATAACACTTCACATATCGAGAATCGAGGAAGAAAATCACAACACACCGACATCATAGTTTTGTTTCCATTAGAGCATTAAGAAAAGGGACTCTGATCTCGTCAATGTTACACGTTTCTTTTTCAACTGTACACGTGTATACGCGCTCTCTACTCTCTAGTCGGAAAAATCACGAGTATAAAAGATAGAATGAAAATTGCAGACTTAAAGGAGAACTGCCAGACGGTCGCAGGAGTAAACACCCGGGGAAAAAAGAGCGAGCGACAGACATTCATATCTGTATCATCTTCTGCATAAAGAGATCAATTTTATGAAGTTGCAAGCACTTCTAATGACTTATTCAGATAAACATTCGTCCAGATGTTTCGGTACTTTCCAAACATCATGCAATATCCCTCGTTTAAGACCTACTTCTCGAATAGATCGTATCCACGTTCTTCTGAATGTTTTCCTTCGTACTTCCATGTGAGTGAACATTTTCAGCGCTTTGTATGCGGTCAATTGTGATATCTCTGAAACTCCGGGCATCTCTTCTAACCTCGGTACTATCTCTCGATGTAACTCGATTATTATTCCGTGTTCTAACATTTCTTGACTGTGGACCAACAGTGTATAGTACTTTTCCACAAAACTGGAACTGATACATTTTGTCAGTATCTCTGTCAGGCTGTATGCATGGTAAATCAATGTACGAATTAAAAAGGTTAGAATGTTAACTCTTTTCGGTATAAATATAATGTATTAAATATTGAGGTGCTAATTGACATTTTAGTGAGTGCTCAGTTGATATAGAGGTCATCCGCTTTGGGGATAACAACTTGATCTTCTTGTTGCATGCCTAACTGAAGATGTTAAAAATGTAAGCATTATCGTGATATTCCCGAGGCGCAGCATTAATTCTGTAAGCGCTAGTCATAAGGGCTTTTTAATATTGCCTTCTGACTGTTTGGGTGTTCCCTTATGACTCGTCTTCCTAGCTTGAGGCTTCTCTCAGCATCAGATACATTATCTGCTCTCTCAGTATTCACACTGTTACTATTCGCCTTTGTTCCTCCTGGACGATCACCCCACTTGTTTAAGTATATCTGTTGTGCATATCTTGTGAATGCATTCACATCACCAGTTAATTCAGTGATCTTCTGGATTGTCATTATGAGTTTGATTCCCATTAGCAGCGATTCTCAGTCTTTTGAGACATTCTCATAGAACACCTCAGTTCCTTCTCATTAATATTTTCGTGACAAAGTCGCATTTTATCAATCCGAAGATTCGCCCTATCAATAGACGTCTTATTGAAAACTAGTACCGTCCTTGTCTACAGTCATCATACCAATAAATCACCTATTTATTATCATAAGATGCAAAGGTCAAGGTTTTTTTCTACTATTGATCAGGGCACATCAGAAGCTCTTTCGTATATCGAGAAACAATATGTGGTCACCATCATTCTGTTCTTTCCCGGCAATATTTACCTTCGATTGCCCTAATTCGGTAGCTGTAAGGAAACTGTTTGATCTTAGATATATGTACTGATAAAATTGTGGACCCGAGTCTCGCGATATTGAAAAATTCAAGTTCACCTCCTAATTTAGAGAGAGAGAGAGAGAGAGAAAGAGATTGAGCGATAGGGGTTCGGTAGGGTGGAAAGTGAAGAAAATCGAAAAGGAGAGGTTCGGCTAAGTTTAAAAATGGAAAATGATAAATAAAACAATGAGGTAGAGAGGAAGGTCGTTTACTTAACAAATAACAAAACAAATGAATTATATATTAGGAATATGCTCAAGAGGGGTGGCCTGTAACGATAATAGCTTTACATTATTCGCTGTGCATGTTTTAGTGCATAGTTAGGTTTATTATCACTGTTTATCGATCGAGCGCGCGAGTGTTTTCAACTACGCACGTCTAATACGACGGTGAAAGTGTACATGTAGGTACGCTACAATATATATATATATACATGTATAGGGACGGAGGCGTTTGTATAAAGTTGAGGGCTTGAATTGTTTACGCGATAGAAATGCATCGACGCGTTGGAAAGGAAAATTATTATTTGCATACATTAACTTATCCGACGCGCGATATACCAACGATGCGTGTTGAAAAAGGAAATGAGTGATTGTGTGTGCGTGAATGTGTGTGAAGGCGACAAGTCCAAGCGCACTTTTCGATCGATATTTCGCACGCATTCAACCCCGGCGGGTATTTGCCCTTTTTGCGCTATAGCGAATTTGGCTGTGCAGTTTTCGAGCGCACTCTCGCTTCTGTTTGGTGCACAAGCTTTACTCGATCTTACTGACCTATTGTATTATCTCTGGACTATCGAGCGTACGGCATTGTGAATTGGTCTTGGAAAGAATTGTTAACAAAAAAAAAAATATGTTGCGCTAGAGCGTATAAAAGACCTGCTCGTGTGGAAACGATTGGCGACACATCAAGTAGGCGTTTTTCGTTCTATGTGCGAGATAGAAAATTTCTAATAAAAAAAAAAGAGTTGATGTATATAGCAAACAAAAACATTAAGATGTCATATTTTACGATTGTTCACGGTGCACCGCTCGAGAGCGTCAGAGAGAGAAATAAGAATTTTCCGTTTAAAGGAAAGAAAAAATAAAACAGGAGGCGAGTTGTAGCGAAAGGGAAAGCGCATGAATGGGTATAATACAGCGCTGCGAAGGTTGAGGGAAAAAACTTTCGTCTCTATAGTATTTAGCGATGTGCGGAATTAGTATTTGCGAGTACCTATATATGCAGTTTCATTAACGAATCGTTTGCACGCGCGTCATTACTTGCTCGTCAAGGGGCTAACTTTTGTCGATAATAATTATTAATTACCACCATATTTTTTTTTTTTTGCGTTTTCAGTTTATTATATAACGTTTCTGTTTTGGCGAGAATGCGAGCATCGAACGAAATTAAAAAAAAAAAGACATCGAGTTGATGAAGCGCATGAACGAGTTATATGTGTACGCAAATGATGTATACGAGTAAAGAGGAAAAAAGCGTAAAAAATCATGTATGATTCGAGTCAATTTTTTTCTATGTATGAGAGAGTATGCGGTCTCATCTTAGTTGAAACGTTATTACAAGATTTGATGAAAGACGAAAAAAAAACAATTATATCTCGTTGTGATCGTCGACTTTGTTCGACACTCTCATTAATTATTAATGAATAAACAAAACATTGAAAGTTTCAACCACGACTCTTGTTATTTTCATATATACTCACCTGTGAGTGTTCCTTATCTCGAATTCCCCCCTCCCGACATTTGATATTCCAATTTCACCGTTGCATGATATTCTGAAAAATCTATGACTTGTTTATTTTGGGAATTAAATGCCACTGCCAACTTAATGGATAACGCATGGTATATATGCTTAGCGAAGTTTTGCCCGCGTTTTGTTGAACCGTTCAAAGCTAAAAGCAGATTTTGAAGCTTATAAACAAATTGTTAATTTAGCCTCGAGACCACAAAGTTTATTATTAGATCGATCATATATATTACTTTTTCCAACTCTGAATTTATTAATAACTCGTCTAACTGACGAACAAAAATACATTTATTTTCAAGAATTCGTATATTGATTTATTTACTTTTTTAAATAGAAGTCGAAATTCGGAATTAAACTGATGTATAAGGACAAATTCAAGCTGTTACGTAAATGAAAAACAATGCCATTACAGAATACGTGCGAATTCTATTTTTCAAAGTTGCACGACAAAAGCAGTATGATTGAAGCCAATGTAGTCTCATCGCTATGTATGCATATTTCGCCGGTTTCAACCAGAAAAAATTAATGACCCTACCGCTACGTTAGACTGATCTGCATATGGTGCGATAGAAGAACGCATAAGAAAATCTATATTTTAATAATTTGCACCATAATTGCAGCAATTATTCCATTTAATTTCATCTACACAAACCACTATTATTTATCCCGAGTACCGTATCCGTATTTCATTATCCATGAACTGCGGCCTGCACTTCATAACTAACAATCAACATTAATGCAAATCACGCTGTTTGTCAACAGAAAGCGTCCCTCGCCATGGCGGCATCACAATATTCCACGCTTGCATAAGCCGACGGAAGCCGCAATACTTACACACACACACACACACACACACAGACACACAATATACGTATACTTATATAAATATTCCTCTCCTCTATATAGCATAACATTCAAAAATAAATAGTTGTTAAATGGAGAGAGAGGCGGTCATCGAGGCGAATCAGCCGTGTGTGTCTCGGCTAATTATATCCGGCGCGAAGCGGATGGATTCTGCCTCGTATCGCTGACCTCGAGAGCCATGCGCGTCGCGGCGGCAATATTATTCAGTATATACATAAGCGCTCGAGCTTACTCGAGTCCCGCATCCATCACACACTCGTACACGTACCCTAAGTATATACACAAGACACTTTTTCATATAGTTTACGAGGGATACACGCGCGCACGTGGTTGCGATTGCTCTTTCTTTCTTCCTTTTTCCCTCTTTTATTGTGCGTGCGTATGTGTGGCCTTGAAGTCTTCGGGAACGAGGGGTGAGCATGAAGCGGGGAACTAAGGCTACTCTTGGGTATACGTGTCTGTTATACGTATTATGGCCTGTTATACGACTGGTATATAAAGTTATATTATATTGCTCCTCTCGGGAAGTTTGGAGTTTCGGATTCGGGTAGAGAGGCTGTATAGGAAAATTTCTACTTCTCGATTCTTTTTTTGCGTTGATGTGATGCAACGGGCGAGGTGTTTTCTTTGGCTTATACGCCTGGATCTCGCTCCCGAGTGCGAATATTTATATTTTTTTTTTATTTTAAGACTTTTATGAGAACATTTTGGTCTTATTCATCGCATTCGAAATGAGCTTTCAACATATATAGTCGAGTTATGCAAGTTTTTCTCAAAATCTTGAACGCCTAATACTTGAAAGATACGATAATGATTTTAACTTTTAAACTATTCATTCTATTCAGAGCCATTTTTCGAATTCAGAATATAAATTTGTGACGTTGTCTCATGGGTCACTTTTTGCAAAATATGATTTTTAAGTTATATACACAATTACCATTTTAATTATCGCCTCTGTTTCGTTTAATCACACATACTTTTATGCAACGTGTTTGATTCTGATTAACCGAGCGGAGCGAGTGCACAAATTCTATATAAATCTCTTACAACTTGGCGAGCCATATGTCTTTCTTGCACCTGACGAATCGATTAATTTCTCGTTAAGTAAGCTTCATCATCGCGATGATGGATCCGCGCAACAGTATACCTATATATATTTCGAACACCCATGTGCCGCATTCCAACTGTGTATCGTGCAAAAGATACCGTTAAAAGTATACTCGTTGATTTACTCGCTCGTGATGCATATCATACGTTTTTATAACGAATTTACAGGTTGTCGCTTCAAAAACCTGCAAATACCAAAATCAAGTTTGTACACACCTCGGAAACATTTGGGTAAAATAAATGATATCTATCTAGTGGACCGTAAATCCCGTAATTTCGCATATCGCGATGTGCACGGCAATGTACGCGCAAATTAGCCCGAGCAAAAGTCAACGGAATATATTTATCTCGAGGAGAGAGAAGGCAGTTTCGGCAGCTCTCAACACCGCTCGCCTCGGCTAAACGAATTCGCTTTAAAGGGCCGCGGTTGCTGCTCGCTGCGCTTTCTCTTTTGTTGCTCTCTCTCTCTCTCTCTCGCTCTTCTGTTGGTGCTACCGCGTCCTTCGCCCGGTATATATACACTCGAAAGTACGAAATTACACGGCGCGACTGCACTGCCGAGCGATTTCATTAAGGCTGCTGCTGCTGCCGACGCCAAAAGAGAGAATGTGTGAGTAACCCGACCCTTTTGCTTTACTCTCTCGCGTGGCCCACCACATGCGAATGCGATTCCGAAAGTTCGCGTGTAGTGTGTATATATATATACAAACTCGACGGCAGCTGCTGCTTCGATACACGCACGTATATACGCAGTAGTGGACTCCATGCTCCCAGGACAAACTTAAAATTACCCATAGTCTGTTCCGAATGCGCGTTCGCTCGCTCTCGTCCCTTTGTTTTCGAGTGAATTTTAATGTATTCCTATGCGGGATGGCTTACTTCCTCGATCCTCCGATATTCTTTTGGAGCTGATTGTCGCGATTGTTGCAGGGTTGGCGTGTTTTTCGAGTAAATTGACGTAAATTCCCTCCGTTGTTTTACGGTAATTGGATAGAAATTGATAGACACGACCTGAATCAATAGCGATTAATGAATTTGACATTATCGCTCGGTAAGCTTGTTGCACTGATTAAAGCTTTAATACAGTTTTCGCACATTAATAGAGCGCTTAACTCACGGTATCGCCATGTTAAACTTTTTCCCATCAAAAATATCTTTTCATTCTTCGCATAATCCAGATTAAAGATAATCGTCTATAACACCTTCCACGCTTTACAACACTTGTAGATTTCGATAAAGTCGTGGACAGGCTTTATTGTTCATTTACGTAACGATCGACATGCGACGTAACTTGTATCATAATATTATTATTTAATTTCCTGCCTCGGTGCACAACCATATGTACATTTATCTAACGGCAGAGGCACCGCGCACTATCTCTCCTAATATTCTCCATATTTCTAAAATTGGAGCATTACTCATTTACACCCCATTCGTCTATAATAGAACGAACTCTCGGTCTCGCCACGCTAAAACTCATTATTCGCCAGTTTATCAAACGACAATAACAAAAAAGGTCAGCCTTCAATGGAACGATAAAAAATAAAAAACAATCAAGAGACACGGAGAGTGTGAATCGTCGGTTGCGCGCGCGCTCCCTGTTATCAGAAATATTTTCATTTCTCGGGAGCTGGTGGAAGCCTCGCGCCGAGAGCGCACACGGTTGCATAATTCCACACAGGCAACACACGAGTTTAACGGTAAATGAAAACGTAAACAAGGCTCGCGCGCGAGTGGCACAACTCCGGTGATCCATCGCATATATATAATATACACATATGGCGGCAAACAACGAGCCTACATGTATAAGCGCGAGACAGGAGAGTGTATGAACAAGAAAAGAAGAAAAAAAAAATGGAGCTCGCGGATCGTGTGTGCATAACTCACGCGCTCTCCCGGCCACGGCCATATAGCACGCTTGTATACTATACACACACGAGCGGAGCATCACGCGGTGCGCAGGGCTTCGATCGCGCCGTCACGAGCCGAAAGGATGTCAGCAAACAAACTCGCCGCCGTGCAGCGCTGCCGAACTATATACTTTGTCCTCTCTCTCTCTCTCTCTCGCTCTCACTAATTCGTTCCGCAGCCTCTGTGAAATTTCGCTCTGCTATGCATGTATATGTAATAGTGGCGTGCCAAACCGATCGCGCGCATATGTATACGTGCACTTTTGCGCGACTATTTTCCTCCGATCGATTTTTTCTTGTTTACGCAGTGTGCTTTGTAGCGCTCTCTCTCTCTCTCTCTCTCTCTCTCTTACACATACACACGTGTATTGTATATATGTATTAGGTAGCTTCGATCACGCGAGCGCACTAGCGCAGTTTTCCGCAGCTTGTGTATGTGCATACGTGACGTGTGAGCTGCTGCTGTTGGGGTTTCGCGGTCTCGTTATAATACAATATCGTGCCGCCGAATCTGACCTACAAGCAATCAGACAGCTATAGAGAGAGAGAGAGAGAGAGAGAGAGAGGACGCCAATTACTTCCCCAACTCTCCACTCCATATGTGTGTTATGTATAGAGTCTCGCGTGTTATTGTTATGAATATGCGCGGGCTCGCGAAGCGGCAGATGTGTAGGTATATATATATATATATATATA
>UELU01119955.1:0-13860 GCA_900490025.1 Megastigmus dorsalis | reverse complement strand
GAGAGAGAGAGAGAGAGAGAGAATATAACGGGCGCGCGAGGGTCAAAAGGAAGCCTCGAGCTCTGCAGTAGTCGCGCGCACGTGTGTACTAGGCGCGTGCACTGATGTTTCCTAAGCCTTTCAGGAACTGTTGCATATATATATATATATATATAAACACTCGCGCGCGCGCGCACCTACGTCACTCATCCACTCTCCGCGTCCTTACATTTCATATGTATATATGTGTAGTGTGTCATCTACTTCAGCGAACATTTCTTTATTTCCTCTTCTTGTAATTGTTCTCGTCCTCTGTATGTACACAAAACTGCATCAGTCTTTTTCACGATTCCCCGTAGCAAAGAGACGTACCGCTGAAAGGACGAAGCTTATCCTTCAACGTGTCCTGAACAGCTGCCGAGCCGCGGATATAGTATAAATATCGCCAACTGCGGCCACGTGTGTATTTGCCACGATTAATTTCGGACACTCGTCGCGTCGCGATAATTATAGTATGAATATCTATAAGTTTCGTATAACTGGTTTATGTGGGTCAAGTCCGAGGAAAGAGAGCATTACGTGCCCTCGTTTTATGATGTGTGTAACCGAGAGAACGTGGCCGGCTATTATATACTTTTAATTGAGTGTTTAAAGGTTGAGCTGTTGCTGCGGCTGCTGCTGTCGCGGGACGCGCACGTGGGATTTGTTTGGGTTCGCCACGAGGAGACTGTTATATTTCCATCATTCGGTCCGGGATAATTTTAGACTCGCGATCGTGTTTTGGCACTCTCGTGCATCGCTATGTTTTCACAGCCATGAACTGTTCAAAAAAATATACATCAATCCTTGAGAATTTAGTTATTTTCAAATAGAGTTTCAGTTTATTTCAACAAATTATATGAAAATTGTAATTTCGATTTCAATTTGAAACATTAAAAGTGTCATTCGTACATGAACTCTTATACTAGCATAGTATTCCTAAATTAATTGTTGTTTGTTATACCGATGAAAAAAGTCAAAAAGTTAAATTGCTTTGAAACACAAATCAAACTGCATAACCCCGCCTAATTTCATTCGCTCTGCTCTTCGTTCATTTATAAGCCTCATCCTCAAAACCCAAGAAAAACGAAACGAACGAAGCTTATATGTATAATAGATACAATCCCAAAGTGTTGTCCGCCAAGACAATAAACGAAAATTCGTATATTCCGCTTCATTAATTATGCCGTAGCTCCGCCGACGCTTTATATTAAAAGTCGGGCAATATTTCGCCCTGCGTATCCTGCACACGCTTAAATATATAAACTTATCAAGCTCACTTACTCGCTCGCCCAATTCACTTTTATGTACGTATATCAGACGGGTTCTGGTGCAGCGCGACTGGAAAAATGGTCTTAGACGAGATATAAATTTCGCTCTTAAAACACGGGGCGCGGGTAATTTTCGTCGTCCGACCTACTACAGGAGATGAATTTCTTCGAGTCGGAATTAAGTTCTTTCTGCACTGCGGGTGAGAGGAAAATTCAGTTCCACTGGACATACACACACGCTTACGCATGCCGAGCATTTATATGTATAATTCACGTCGACCGCTTTAATACATGTCTTATTCGAGAGGGGTGAATACGTTGAAGCGGGTCTGCATTTTTGTCCGAGTGCTATTTGATGAAAGCGTTGGTTTAGCGAGGAGTATTATACGGTTCTGCTATTACTTGCATGCGCCGTTTGATGCGACGACAAATAGAACTCAATTTAAAGGTTTGCATTATATAGTGGCGCTTTTGAATAAACACTGATGCACGGTTGTAAAAGTTGGAGTATCGAAATGTTGTTTGAATATATTTTTATCTAAAATAACTTTATGAATGAATTCATTTACTTAAAATTTGAAAATTTTGTTAAAATTTTTTCATTCCCTGTAAATTCAGTTAAAGTTTGCTCGGGAGAAATCAATATTTCTAATCGAATATTGCTCTATATTTAAATATTGACATTGAGATACGACACGTGAAATTTTAATTATACAATTGAATTGTGTGAAGCATATAGTACTGTATGGTCAAAATTAACCTTCATTGTAAAATGCTTTACCCATAAGAACTTGTATTAATAACAATTCGTTCTTAATAGAGATATGAAATATATTCACAAACTTTAATTATTTTAAGAAAATAAAACTGATTTTCAATGGCTTTGTAGCCTTGCAAAGGAATTTTAATAGAGTTTTCGTACAAATTCAATTCCAATCCGAAACAATTTCTCATAAAATGCTAGAATTGTGTATTTTACTTTTTTAACAAATAAAATGCAAGGTTTTTTTTATTTATGTTCCAGAACAATTCTCAAAGAAACTCTTGAAAACATTCACCACTAAAAATAATTTATTTATTTATTTATTTAATAAACTTCACGGGAGTAACCCCTTTATACAATATAAATCTTAATACTAATTACAAAAAATTTTTGATGTGGCGAGTTGAACGGAAAAACTTATACTATCAAAATTTCTATTCTTCTTATTATGAAATATTAATAATATTCCAACATCTTAGAGCTCATAACATTTTTAAATGAATATACTGAAGAATAAGTAGATAAATTAACCTCATGAGAGTTCCAAAGTCTACGCAATTTGAACACAGGAGAGTATAAAGTATTTTTATAAATTTTAGTTCAAACAATTCCGCCAAAATGGGATGTTTATTACATGCAGTAAAAAATTTGTACATGAAAGTCATATCAGCCAATTTATGGATTGATTTTACCGTACATATATTCGTTTTACGTGATATATAACTATAGTCATGGTTGAATCTATCCATAGCCAAAGAGAATCTAAACGCCATATGCCTTAATTATCACATAATCCTGATAAGGCCTCCAAATGACCGACGCATAAGTTAAATTAGGCAATACCAAGTTTTTAAACAAATGAATGATAGAGTAATGATTATGAAAAGACCTTGTGTTTCTAATAATAAATCCAAGCATTCTAAGTGCTTTTGAAGTCATTTCATTAATATGACCATTAAAAGTTAAATTATTTTCAAAATTAACACCAAGGTCTTTTATACCATTAACTCTATCAAAAATAACAGGATTTATATGATAATTATGGACCACCTTCTGTTATAATGTTTCTTTTTTTTCTTTTTGTAAATACATCCAAAGTTCGTTACAGTACAATAGCAAATCCATACGAGCATTCCATTTCAAGCATAAAATATTTATTTGTACCAGCGACTTTGATCTAGGAAACCTGCCCAAAAAATAAACCCTGCACCATTTTAATTCAGTAAAATCATTTTCGTGAAGCGCAGCTATAGGATCTAAAAAGAAAAAAACAGGAAGCTCGAGCGCGCAGCGAAGCAAAAGAGCGGAAGACGCGCCGCTGAATCGCGTATATAGGGAGCGGAAGAGAGCAAGACTCAACGCGTTTCGCGAGCTCGATTAATAAACAGGGTGTTAAGCGGGCCTAATTCCGATTCGCTAACGCGGCAATCCCGCGGCGGGAAATTGCGGAGACGCGCCAAGTCGTAAACTCCGTCTCTATCTCTCCGTCTCTCTGTCTCTATGGCGCGGCGGCGGATTCGCGGCAGGAAGCAACGAGGCGCCAGCTAAAAACCTGTGGCCGCTGCCGTGGCGTCGTCCTCAATTTCGCCCCGCCAAATTGCCTCGCGGCCCGCGCTCTCTGTAATTGTTTGCGAGAGAAGCGATTAGCTTTTTCCCCCTACCTCGTTTTACTCGAGCGTAATTGTGTATAAGCGCGTTGCAATTAATGACCTCTGTCCAAGTTTTCGAGATGGCAGTTATGTGATATAATTAAAATAATATATATAAATGTATATAAACGATACAAATGAGGTGAAGCTTTTTTGAAAAGAAACGTTACTACAGTGTAACGTGAACAAACTGCACGGGTACGTGACGTAGTGCATATAGGTTCATATAAAATCAGTAGATGGCGTTCGGACAGAGTCAGACTGTGGTTCAATACATAAAGGAGGATCCCGACACTGGCCTCTATCGATATTACGAGGGAAAAGTACGCGACTCGTATCACCATTTAGAGTATAAAAAGACGTTCAATTTAACAAAAAGGCCAAACAGATTTTTCCGAGGATTTTTCCCTGACAAAGTAAGCCGAGCATCAACTTAAATCGCTCGACACGTGCGCGCGCAAGCCCAAGTAGCTGCAGACGTAGAGTCAATTTTCGCGCGGGTTGTCACATCCTCTACACTCTATACCGATATGTCTATATATATATATATATATGTATACGTAGAGGAGCGCATGCGAGGCGCAAACAAAGCGGCCTCAAGTCACTTTGGCGACGCGCTGGCACAAACTCGCCTGCACAAGACCGAGTTAAAAAGTCCGTCGCTGTTCGCTGCAAAGCAGAGAAGCTCGAGTGCGCGAGCGACGCGGGAATATAAATGCAAAGCACGTGCTGCTGTACGGATTGTCTCTCTTGTCCCGTGCCGTACGTTGACTCCGTTGTGCGCGTCTACACTTTCTCAAAGTGAATGAGTGTATAATATAAGAAGGTTGTCGGAACGACTTTGTGTATTCTAGAAATTGCGACTCTCTTATCTACTAAACTACTCATTTAATCGCTTACTAAAACGAAGAGAGAGAGAGAGAGAGAGAGAGAGAGAGAGGTAATCGTTGCTCTTTCAAGCCTGTCAATCTGACCGATTGAACATCAACATCGTTCATCATCGATTCACCTCGCGCGAACACTCCGTATAGGAAAATGCAATTGGCCCTCTCTTCGCTCTCCTGCTGTAAACGAATACTGCCAAGGGCTCGACTTATGGGTCCCAGAGGGAGGGTGGATAATATTCACCGAGTGTAGCATATCCGACCGCGAAAACACAGTTTATATATACACATCCCGTTGCCTTACGTAAGCTGCTCGGCCTCGACCAGACTATTCCAGCATGGCATAGACCAAGATTATTCAAGTATCCGCTAATTCGAGCGGCGCTAATGAGACTGAATTATGTATATAATAAGGTACAGCTCTTTTGGATTCATATGCTTCGCTGTGTTTTGTGGGGCAAGTGACGTAAGGAAGAGGAGGCATCCTTAACAATCGTATCCTTAATTCGTTTTTTTTTTGCGATTGCGGCTATATTATACTTAACATTATTTTCGCTAGGTTCGTTATTGGTTTGCCGCACGGAAATAATTGTATGGGATGCTCGAGCGTGTTTTTTTTTGCAATACTTTTAACGAGAAAACTTGGCTGCACAGCTGCTTTCGATATAAGTTGTCTATCTCGTTTTTAATCCCTATTATAGATACTTACTTCATTATAAATATAATTATGGTACAAAAATTATTATGTATAACTATTTTGTGGCTGTGGAATCATAAACTACGTCCAGGAGCATATTTGTAAATGTCATTGATAAGGCGAACAAAGGCACCCCTTACAATCGGGCGCAGACTTTAATCCTATAACGAAACCGTCTCGCCGCAATCAAATTTATCCACGTGATCTCTCACCACCTATCCCTGATCCCGAATTTCCATTTGGCAACTTGTCACGGACAAACTTTATCGAGTGAAATCATTCGAGAATCGGAGAGTTTACAACCACTCCATGTAACGCTTGGTTACAAGGGAAACAATCGTAGAGTCGCGCGCGTACAAAATCTTATTAATCCCGTCGCGCTCTATTAAGCTCAATGCCATCCAATTATCGTAGGATTAGACAGAGTGGGCGACCAAGTCCATTGTCGCGCGAGCCTCGAGAAAATTCCCAACTATACCGACGCTGAGGTTTTTCTAACGGGAATGTAAGTAGTAACGGCAGCGGTGGTTACAGGCCTCGAGCTGTGCACATAAGCCCGTTCCGCAAAACCATGGTCAATTAAAAGTTTTCGAATTAGTCCGCGCGCGCCCGCGTCGCCTTTTATGTGTTTACTCATTAAATTTCACTTAGCGCTAATCGCATTATTATATTTAGCTGTGTGTCCCGATTTATCAACTCTCCTTTTTGCAGAATTTGGATTTTGTTATTAGTGTAATTAATTTTCTGGGGACGAGTGCTTTTGTTTTTTAAATTTTAATTTATGTGAGATTATGGGTTTACGCTGGTAAAATATCATTTGTTAATAATATGTGGCGGGATTTGGAGCTGCTCCTACAAGATTTGATCTTCGATATAAATTTTAAAAACTCTGCAAAGCTTTGGCTATAGGAATCTAACCATTGATCGCGCAATGTGATTTTCTAAATTAACTTGCAAAAAAAAACAGATAAAAGAATCAGCCGGCGAGAAAGAGAAAAAAATGTCAAAGCAATTAGCTATACCGCGTTCGCGTCTTTAACGAATCACAAAAAGAAAGGGAAAAGACAGCTGCACGCTCGATAAAACATTGGGCACAAAAGTGTCGCTAAAAGTATAAATAGGTAGATATATAAGCTGGAGTGGTTTGAGCGGTCGCGCCGCATTGAAATCACCGCCTGCCCTGAGAAACGCACTGGATATGGGCGTCGAACGAGTGTTTTTTGTTTTGGTGTTGTGTTTATCGCGCCTCCCATTTGCCGCCTATTGGTCCGACGCGCGAACTCTTTGATATGTAAACGCTTACATCGACATAAGCCGGTATATCCTACGCGTTTTCTTCCGCCGCTCTTCGCAAACTCAAATTGTAAAATCAACGTAAGGGAACGTAAGCTAAGGAACATTTTTTGTCCAGGAGTTTCGCAATTAGTTACCGTTGAATCATTGCAAAAGCATTATACACACTTAGGTAGTCCATGCAAACAGCGTTGAGATATTGCCGGTTTCCAAATTAACGAGTACCAGAAGCCGAGCGAGCAAAAGCCATTTGGCGGCTCCCGAAAATTCATCCTCGCCCGTAAGAGAGGATTCTCGACCAAAGTTTCGACTCGTACGTACATGTATGCGTTTAGATGCAGGGCAAAAGTGACGCAAGCCAAGTGGAACGGAGCGAGGCAGAAGAAGGCAGGAAAAAAAAGAAAACATTTGGCCGGCCAACGCGGGCGAAACTCGCGTGACTCGGGGGTCTCTTTGCCGCACTACAGCGATAAAGTGTTTGGTACGAGTTGTGGGTGTGGGTGGAAGAGAGAGAGAGAGAGAGGGGGGAGGAGGAAGAATTATATGCGTCGGTGAGAGTCGAGGACGCGCAGGATTTAAATGCGTGCGCAAATTGTGCGCGGGTTATAGGATGTACGATGTCGTTTGGATTAATGCGGCCAATGGACAAACTTTTAGCGCCCTCGATTACGTCTAGCATGATTTTTCGGGGATGCGTTGCGCGATGCTCGTACGCAGCGATGCCCGGTACACGTCCCACGCGGAATTAATTCGTCTCGAGTTTCGTCGCGATCCTGCAATTTCCCAGCTATTCAATTATACCGGCTTTAAGCTTTTAGCCTTCATTCTCGAAATTAATGATGATTAAGTCATTGCTTCCTTTACAATTTGGTCCTTAGGTATTTTTAGCGCGAATGTGTTACGGCGATGCGATGCACTTGAACGCTCGTAGCCTGATTCCAAAAAGCAAAAGCGGACGAACAGTTCAACGATAGCTATATGTTCTCAACAGCTGGAATTGACCGATCTCTTCGTGACTCGTGTCTGGCTATACGCGCCTCGCATCACTTGTCAGCAGAATCCTCAACGCTTGTCTTTGTTTCACTTTATTTACCCGAGATGCGGTCAAGTAAAATATGTTGCAATTCAGAATGCTCGATCCGCTACAGAAATATTACAATCGATTGTCAGCTTTGCATGAAAAAGACATTTATTTAAAAGCTATTTATATAATTACAGTGAGTAGCTGTGACGACGAAGATACAAGTTAAAACGGAATTAAAGCGCACCTCCAAAACTCGATTTTCATCACTCCAACTACTAAAAGGAGTTATTAACCTTTTATTAACAGTCTATCGACTTGTTATGCCATTTAAATAATAATCTGAACTATATACGTACATATACCATTCCGCAACTCATCGAAAACAACAAAATGCTTCAAATTCATCGCAGAAAACATTTCCTCCGCGCAGTTTATATTATCATAGTCCATCAGCTCGTTGTTTTCACTTTGACATAAATGCTACCTACAGATATAATACGATAAGCAACCGTTGGACGGCCGCAGTGTTCGCGATAATACATCGAGAGAGAAAAGGAGGTATGGGTTTACGCAATCGGGGCTTACACGCAAGTGGAGAAAAAAACAGCAAGTAGACTTTTAAGAGTATTTACACTGTGATACATATAGATATAGAGGGTGTGACTGTGAGATGGAGAGATTACGCGGTCGGCAGTCAATATGGGAATCTATATAATCTAATCTCTCTGGGCTGTTGATCAAAGACCACGGGGGATGGGGGGTAGGGGAGAGCGAGCGATAAAAAGCACGGACGTGCGAAAAGTCGGCTCAATGCACAAGCACTGCCATTATCGGGGCTATTATGTTCTCCCCCTTATCGTCCGATCGGCAAACATTCAGCGTTCAGTCCACAGCGTCAAAATAACTCCGAGCTACATTCTATAAACATAATTGCTCCAATTTAGCTCGGTTATGTAAAATGTTAAAAGCGAAAACGACTGAATCATCATTTGTCTAGTGAATAAAAGCTTACTTGGATAACGGTACTCGACACGAAGACTTTGCAGGCGCGCATTGACAAAACTGCAGGAGCTTTATGCGTGTATAGCTTGTTCAGCCTTGACTCTCGGCGAGCATAACCTCCACGGAAGCTCGTTACGCTCGAGAAGGAAAGCACGCATTAAGACCTAAACGATATAAAAAGAAGAGACGAGAGAAAAAAAAAGAGAGGGAAGAGCGAAGGTCAATGGCATCGGTGTACAATATAAAAGCCGTGCGGGGGATGTGTGGGTTCAGGTGCAAGTGGTGGCTTGTAAAGGAGTGGCGGTTCGCGGCTCATCGCTGCGACGTTATTACGAAAACATCCTCGGTATACGCGACGGCCTCGCATATGGGGCATCCTTTGAAATGTAATTTCAGTTTCTTTTTTGTCGCTCCGTTCCTCTTTCACATCGAGCAAATCTCATTTGGCTTCAACAATAGCAGCCTTTTAAGCTTTGACAAATTTTCGATATTATAAATAACTGATTCAATGATTGAGCCTGGACACATTGGTAACGGAAAAGAAATGCTTTTAGTCGTCGCGGAGAGAAGAAAGGAAAATTTCCTTTGTCGAACGATGCCACAGAAACACACGATTCAATTGTACAAATGTTTTTCGTCATAAATGTGTGTTTATAGAAAATCCCAGGAATGAATCTCTCGTATTTCGTTCTAATCGTCATCCGTTGTTCTCTTATCGCAACTACAATCGCGTAGTAGAGTCGAAAAAGCCGAAAAGCCAAAGTGAACGGTAGAGGAAAGCCCCGTGTACAGCCGTAAAGGTGTATAATATAGTTGGCGAGCCGGTGACCGTTGGCTCGATTAACCGAAGCACTAGCAGTGTATATATATCGGCGCACTCGCGTTTAATGTCAACGGCTTAACCTTTAACTCCCACTTGCTATATATATATATATATATATATATAATCCATCCCTTCTTCCCCTTTACGAGGCTTTAAGCGAGTGCGTAAAACGCCCCGCCGAGATCTCGTCTCGATCTCTCGCTCTCTTCGCTTCCATCTAGATAAAGTTATCGATTTGATCGTTCAATCGCTTCTACATATATAACAGCCTCGGTAGTCGCGTGTCGCCAGGCCTTTATTCGCAACGCTCATGTTGAATTAGTGAGAATCGCGTCTTTTCCCCTTTCTTTTGTATACCAGATCCCTGCAGTTTCGTGAAGAGCGGCGATAAACTGTTTAGAACTATAGTACATATAATTTAAATAATATAGCTAGCATTTAAAATCGGTGCTAGTCATATAAAATTAATACCTCAACGGTTGGGTACCTGTACACCTTTAGATACTAAACGATCTAAACGACTATATCCATTTTCAAAATCACGCTATACAGGCTGTCCATCGTAGCCTATTTCTTTACCGGCTTTTAATAAGCTCGACATCTGCAATTAATTATATTCACGTAGAAATAGAACTCTTAACTGTTGATAAAATTTTGTTAGATTTGGAGATAAGCCGATACCTATACTCAAAATATCTATAGATGTAATCAAGGGTAAGTAGGGATTGAAAAAAAAACATAAGTACTATAAGGTATATTTAAATGTAAATTTGATGAAAGATAGGAGCAATATTTATTCGTCGCAAATCATAATTAATTTTAAGTTTGTGGATCGCGATAAAAATATCAATAATACTGTATATTAAGCATTTTTTGGTAAAACTATATCGTTTTATAAAAAAAAGGTCGTCATTCCAATTCACGCAACGCGCTTCGCACATTTAAGCTCGTGAATTATTAATTCGCGAACATATAGCTCGGAAGCATTTTCGTACCTCTCGTATGATATATTTCCAGAAATAGTTTTCATTAATTAAAGAGGATTTTGTTTAATACAACGATTGCGCGCCTCGCGAGGACGCGGGAAATTAATAAAAACAGGGCATAAACTCGAAGCGCTGTATAGCGCTCGCAATAAGACACGAGCCCAGTTGTAATTATATACGGGATAGCTATAATACTCGGACGGCACGTATGGCCGTCCGAGTATTAAAATAAGCATTTACGCAGCCACGCGGATACTCCTTCAAAATGAAAATCTCAAAATTAAAAACTGCGCGTACATAAGTCGCGAGAGCGAAACAATAAAAGAGCGAAAAATTAACGCCGCGATACGTAAGGTATATCGTACGAGCGGAGCTAGGATCGGATTTAATTAGCGCCATTTCTGAGCGCCGGGGAAAATATGACTCGGGCAGGTTGGAGAGAACGTCCACGACTCCTCCTCCGTCGCGAATTCGCTCGGCTCTGAAATAGGAGCGATGATTTTTGCGAGAGACCGTTCCAGTATTCCTCGAACTCGCCAGATCCAGAATTTCCTGTAGCGCAGCAAGACTCTTTCTTCTGCACACGCCAACGCGTATATTTATAATAACGATCGGATGCTCTTGCAGCCCTATAATATATTTCTCGCACTCTCTTTCTTATCTCGCTTCATGAATGTTTCAGCTATACGACGCTTATATATATTCTCGGCCGATGGGGAAATACATCGTTTCGCATTCCGTTATAGGGGGGATGGAGGGGAGAAAAGATCGAGTTTACGCAGGTGTCGATGCGGAAATACTTCAGCTATTGCGATTCTATATATAGGTTATATCAGTTTGTTACATTGTGCGACGCGGATGATTTTTGCTCGCTGCAGGCGTCGCGCTGCCTTTCGAACTGCTTTTGGGATCCGACTATATCGACCTTTCGGTTCTCTCCCCTCTTCACAATAGTGGAACGGAAAATTATGTGTGCATATTGAATTTCGCGGCTAATATAGTAACAAAATAAGAACCGTCTAAGTAGAAAATGATTAACAAGAAGAAGCTTAGAATATCTATATATATAACAAGTTAAACAAAGCTGGAGCCTAAAGCAAAAGTGCAGCGTGAAAAACAAATATATCGCGCCATTTAACAGTAACAAAGTTTCCATTCAATCGTGCTCCCGGGCTCGTGGGTACTTTTATGTATACAGGAGAGACTCGGTCCGAGAGACCAATACAATTAGCATGACAACAACACGCGAGAGTGAGAGAGAGAGGCAGAGTCGCTATCCGTACGTAAAACCAACTTCCCCATGTGTACGCGCTTTTTATTATCTCTCTCCCTCTCTTTGGCGCGCGCGCGCCAACTTATCTAGCCATTCACGCGACAATCGGCAAAAAGGTTTGTTCGGATGGGTTCGAGTGGCCGTCTGCTGTTTTCTTTTTCTCTCCCAGATAGGGAACAGCTTTTATTTTTAGGAAAGTCCAGGAGAGATAACGATTCTATAAAACGGCTGCAGTTCTGGGCTAAGCTGTCCCGTTATAGTCTTGGCCGCTTATCTGATCGACACGCAGTCACGAATGTTCTCCTTTTTTGTTCTGTTTCATGGATATACACCGCGGCCGGAATTGTTTACGAACGTCAATCAGTTTATATTAGTTGGGTGGGTCCGTGATTTGTAAGACGTGATTAAACCTGTACAGGGTGACAAAAAAATAAAATTTATTCTTTTTTTTTACTTGATCGATGAGTTGTTTTCAATGTCTTAATTCCTTATTGTACTTAAATCCTCGTAAATTATGATTGGGAAAAGCCGAATCCAAATTGAAAAACATACTACGCAGGGTATAACGAAGCAACAGTAGCAGTAGCAGCTCGCGTAATAATATTTCTTTCTCAGAAACGGCAACTTTTCCGGGCGGGCGTCGCAAGAGGAGCTCGTAGCTAACAACTTTTTAACTCTCTTATTGCGCTAGGTGCAGTAGTTCTAATGCAGTCGCAGGTAAAATGAAAACGCATTAATTAGCGGAGGAAAAACGTGTATAGCAGAGATAGCGTCTCTTGCGGATCATGTACGAGCGCGAGAAGCTCGAAAATTTTCAGCAAATTATAATCTCGTCTTCCTCTCTACATCGTTGTGCGCGACAAAAGAAAACTACCACTCTGCGCGCTGCTCGCTCGCTTCTTTTTTTCTGTCTCTCTCTCTCTCTCTCTCTCTCTCTCTCTCTCTCTCTCTCTCTCTTTGCAGACTCTCTTATGGTAAATGTCAAAGGTCCAACTTTTGCAGATAGGAAAAATTGTGAACAGATTTTTCCGCGACGAGGTAGATCGAAAACCCTTTCGTAACGTCGGGGTGTAAAATAAGCCAACGGATATAGATATATATCTGGGAGTTAGAAGGGATACCGTGGATTTTTCCCTTCGATTGGTAGTCCAAGGCATGCGGGACACGACTGGATTTATCGAGAGCCACTCTCTTTCTCTCCGATTTTATTTTTACACGCGAAATTTATGGTTGCACAGTCCATTCTGAATACACGTGAAAATTACGAATGCGCATATATTCGTATATAGCTATAGAAAAAAGTTCACGGGGTTTGTCACCGAGGCTTTAAGGTAGTAGTCTACCACAGCTTGCACATGCGCAGCACACATTTAGAAAATTTCTGAGTGTTGCACATTCACATACGCATACGAGTCCCATGCGCGAGTACGTTAAAAAAACTAAACATTTTTCAAAAGAATTAAAAGATAAAAATGAATCAATTAAGAGAATATAAGAAAATTATAAAAAAAATTACAATGAAATTATAACTATTTATTTAAAAATTACTATTGAAAATAAAAAAAAAAACATTTGAATGTGCAAAAGAAAATTATCAGTTTTTAACTACAAGTCGTTTTTATAGATATAAAAGAGTTATAAAAAATTATAAAAAAGGTGCAGTAATATAAAATAAAAAATACAATAAAGTTGTAAATATTTAAAAAATAGTACATTACACATCCAGGGAGTAAAAGTAAGAATGGTCGCAGATTGCATGGAAATTGTCAGCCGAGCCGAAAGCGAGACCATTCTTATTTTTCCTCCCTAGGTGTGTAATATACTATTTTTATAAAACAATGCTTAAAAAATGTAGAAATAGTTTCAATAAAAATGTTATATCTTGATTACAAAGTCTTCTTAATGTTTCATTAATAAATATAAATAAAAATTTATTATTTAAAACTGACCAGTCGACGTGGCGTCTGGCTTCAGCAAACTAGACTTAGTCGAAATTCCAATCTTTACATCACGATTATTCAATAACTATACCACTGAGTATACTCATTCGGAATTATCATATGTATTATATTATTTTACATAAGCTGCTAGTTTTTTGTAAAGATTCACTGTTTCATTATTCAATAATATTAGTATAAATTTCA
The DNA here is from genome assembly GCA_900490025.1 of Megastigmus dorsalis. Taxonomy (NCBI): domain Eukaryota; kingdom Metazoa; phylum Arthropoda; class Insecta; order Hymenoptera; family Megastigmidae; genus Megastigmus; species Megastigmus dorsalis. Next base: position 33 of record UELU01119955.1, on the reverse strand, counting down.
CTTTTCGAGTGCGTTTCCTATGCTTCCCATGTT
>UELU01119931.1:0-17337 GCA_900490025.1 Megastigmus dorsalis | reverse complement strand
GGGGGGGGGGGGGGATAGAGACTGGGAGCAAAAAAGCGGGGTAGTATACCACCCCGTAGATGCGAGTACATACATGCACTGTAAACAGATACAGACGCAACAATGCGCGCGCTCTGCATCGACGAAATAAAAAGAATTAACGCCGCGAGGCGATTTCTACGCGTCACCCCACCCAGTAACCCACACACACACGCACGTTCTCTCTCTTTTTTTTTCCTTCTTTTTCTCGTTACCCCGTACAGGCCACAAAATCCCGCTATCGCATAAATCATACGCGCATATATATGTGTGTATATCGAAAGTAAACGTATCGATAACGAAAATAACGCGTAATGTGCATCCTCCCATACACACACACACACACACACACACACACAGAAACGCACATGCGCACACATCGAAATCCATCGCAGAGGTGGTGCGCGATCTACTTTCCCAGATAATCTGCGATTTGACACAATTTCTCATCGGTCGTCCCCGGTATTATATGAGCAGCGAGTACGCCGCGGCCGCGCGCTCCCTTTTTTTTCCACCGGAGCTTTTTAAACTCGCTACCATCTCTTACCCACGCGCACACACACACACACACACACACACACACACACACACACACTATACAGCGATCAGCATATAATGCGGCACCGGTGCAATAGTGGCTTATAAGTACGCTCATGAATAATGCAGGAGCGCGCAAACAAAAGTGTTCGAGCCTGGACCTGTACTGCGCTGCTGCTGCTGTCGCTGCTGCTACTGCGCTGCTACAATACTTGTGTATTTTACGAACGTCGGGGCTAACGCACTTGTATGCGTATATATACGAATAGCTTACCTATATATATATATGTAACTTTGCACCTCGAGCGGAGTATATATATACGTTTTATACGAATGTATATAGATATATAGATCGGTGGGTATACTTCCTCTCTTGTAATCTGTACCCGGCTCTTTTAAAGCACACCACTGCTGCTGCTGCTGTTGGCCCTTTTTCAGTGTGTACGCTGAAGTGCAAGCCTCTCTTCCTCTCTGTTTGTGTGTGTGTGTCTGTGTTTATATTGAGATAGAGTAGGCGAGAGTTCTATCTCTCTCTCTCTTTCTCTCTAGCTCCTCTGCACAACATTTACATTACGAGGAATACAAAAGGATAGTTATCATTTTCGTTAGGTTGCGCGTTCGCCGAGGTTCATACTGGATATAATCATAAATAATATTTTGTTTTAACCCGAACTCGACTTTGTCGTGCTTGTTTAGCACACGGGTAAAAATTGTAGCTTTTGTACCGAATTATCCACAATATATACGAGTTTAGAACAAAATTACTTACTAGATTTAAAATTTCATTTGTTTACTTATCGAATGAAATACTCATTTGTTTACAGCAAAATATGTCTTAGGTAATATTCAACAAAACATTTAATTGAAATCATCAAATTTTGTTCCAGTTGCAGAAAACAGTTTTTGCCCACACACCTTCATCCAGAAATACGCGACACCATAATTTTTAAGATTCAAAAGTTTTTGCATCATATATAAAATATGCGAGAGCAGTTTTAATTTATAGATACGGTACGTAGTTGTGGCTGCACCTAGCCAATGATAAACACACGAGAGCTGGTTTTTATACAAAACTTTTTCCCTCCCCTACGATTTAATAGAATAACTTTTTCGTTTCAATCAAAGTGAAAAACGGAGGCTAGTTGGTGTACCAATGTAAATGTGCTCGGCCTGTGTGATATGAAAGAGGAACTTATTATTTTTATTTCACTTATCACAGTGAACGCGCTCAGGATTATTATGGCTTATTTATATAATTTCAACTTCGCTGATTTTATAGGTTGTTTATTGTTGGCTAAAGCGTAGTGGAGTTCTATATACGCGTGGTTCACTTTTTCTGCGTAATACGTTTATGAATAAATTTGCATGATTTGCACTTTACTTCGACTTTTTTCCACAGAAGCGACAAAAACTAATTTTTCACCAATTCTCTAGTTAAAAGAAATTGACGAGTTCGGGTAGTTAAAGTGTTGATAAAAAACTGATAGTGTTCAGTGATCATTTCGCAAAGAACATATAGTTAGTTCTACGTTTGTGGTTTATATTATCAGTTTTGAACTAACCTTCAAGTAAATAGCGTGCATCTTGGTAGAAATGTCAAAGAGTTTCTAGTCAGTTTTAGCTAGATTTTTCGAGTATATTAAATTTTCACTATTATCGCTTGATTGGGTGTCTGAATTAAAAAATGCACAATTAAAAGCTAATATCCAAAACTAAATCATATAAAAACTCCTTAGCATTTCTACTAGGACTAAATATTTTAAATGCTCGTCCTATTTTGTGGAGTTTCATTATTACGTGAGTGCAGAAATAATAACACTAATTGGGTTTCGAATGAATTATTCGCAGTTCAAAAGAATAACGTACACATGCATTACTTTCAGTGAAAAATAAAGCGTTGTTATATTTACAGTAAGTTATTGCATATGATTTTTAAAAAGTCATTCTAAAATCAGGTAGCACGAAATTGTTTTCGGATCAGATTCTTTAATACGTTATAAATTTTACAAATGTCAACTGACACAATTTTGTACGAGACAACTAGTATCCATAATAAACTTCCACGGCCAATGATACTCCACACATCAGCCGCGAGCTTCATTATAAATCAAAATCATCAGTTTTCCCGCAACAAAAAGTCATCGTCGAATCGCAACGCCACTCAAATCAATGAAATGTAGCAGCGCTGACCGCCGGCGCACATGTAAGCGCACGTAAACCAAACGGCCAAGCATAGAAAGAGCTGGTGGATAACAATCATCATCATCCGTTGCCTCCCCAGCTGATTATACACGATTATGTTTATCGAGTGCAATCAATCAAATGTGCCTCCATACATACACGGACTATTTCCCAGGGCTGGTGTTGGTGGAAGAAACTTTGATTGGCTAATTGTACCAATCAATCCGGCAGCTTAATTATCGATCGTACGGACTAATCGGCACAATGCACACAGCGTCTTCGTGACCGTGTCATCGCTATTCCCGGGGCGTGTCTATCCGTGTGGATACGGTAGGAGGCCGGTATCATACGCGATACCACCCCAGGATCGTGCGAGCTCTTTGATATACGAGATCTCTCGATGATCCCCGAGAATCTCGAAACAGGAATAGAGCACGAGGCAGGTACAACGTATGTGCGTAAGTAAAGCGTTCTGCAAACTATGACTTATGTGGACATGTGTTATTGGCTTTCTGTCTCTCTCCTCTGTCCTCTCTCAGATATTATTATCAAAGAGTTCTTCGGCCTGTATCCTTCGTTTAGTCCTGGAGTCTCTCTAGCCCGTGGAGTTCTTTATCTTCGTATATGCGATAGCGACTGAAGTATAGCCTATACGTGAGCATATCGGATTATTGAGAGCCGCCCGATCGCTGTTCTTATCCAGAGAGCATTTCCTGTATAAGGCTCAGCTGAACAAGCCTGAACGTGAAATTTTCTCCATCCATCAGCTAATGTTACATCTATCATACTATCGTTATTGTGATTTTTGACTGTATCACGTGAAAAATGTAGCTACAATATGACATCATCGTAATATAATGCGCATTAAAAGGATGATGACATAAAATTATGAATATTGTATGAAAATGTATATTACTAGGTAAAGTAAATTGAAATAAAAATATTTGGTACCGAAATATACGAACCGATAATTTAAATATAAAAGCGATGATAACAAAATAACAAATCCAATTTGGTTCGGATATGCAGCTGTAATCTGAAACCACATTCTAGATAAATTTCATTAACTTTAAATGGTTGGAAACCTGCAAAACCACGAGTCTTTTTATGTCGGGAATATTTGGTCCAATTGAGTCTAGCTTGTCCAGTACGTGACTTCTTTATCTCTTTATTTCACGCCAACGCCTCTTCTTTATCCGAGTTCTGCACTTTTATTTTTGCAAATATTCTTTCCTTTGGTCGGTGCACCTCACTTTCATTCTCTCTCTCTCTCTCTCTCTCTCTCTCGCTCTCTTTCTCTCTCCAGCTCCTCTATATAGCTGCCTGTCGATTTGGAAAAATATTCCACAGCGCGTACTAGTGGTTATTGAAGCTGGATGAAACATGATGGCGAGATGAAGGGAGGAGGGGGAGAAAGCGAAAGGGATGAAGATACTAAAAGTAGAATATTTCACTGGGGTGAATTCCAAGGAAAAGGGGGGGAGGAATGAAAAGAGAGAGAGAGAGAGCGAGAGAAACCGAAATGAATAAAGAGGAAAAATATAAGGCCAAAGCACCTGCAGAAAATAGAATTATGATTAGTGCAGTAAAATATATTTGTGCGATGCAATCTTGCTTCAATGCAAAAGGGGAATATATGCCTGGGGGTGATCCAAACTATTTTTTTGAAAGATGAAATTGTCATTCAGACCGTTGTAAAGTGACGCTATCGGAGGGTGAGAAATAACATTTTTTGAAATTGTTCAATCTTATTTGAAATAATCTATTCTTTAACTAAAACTATGCATATAGTAAAGATATATGCAATTCATTACAAAGCGGTGTATGTGTACGCGCGATAATCGCTTAACACCAGATCTTATCTATTTTTATACGATAGCAGATACACCAAGTCCGTTTTAATTCGTTCTAGACTATTTAATTCAATTAAACTGAATCTCAAATACAATCTCCCCTATATCTCGTAATAATTATTCATCTTAAATGCTCACGTATCTATTATCTTCTCCACATTACAGTTTCCAATTGCACTCTAACAATAGATATATGCAATCAACTTATTTCACCAACAATGTAAAAAAAAAAAAGGTGTACATCGAGCAGCCGAAAAATAGGAAAATCAGAAAGAAGACGAAGCAGAAGCGAAGAAGAGGAGGAAGAAGAGGAAGAAGAAGGTGGCAGAAAAATCGGAGATATTTATGGGCGAAGTTCAAAGTGCTTTTCAAGTAACTTTAACTCAATGTATTATCCGCGCTAACGGTGGCTTCCCGTGCGCGAAACTCGCGCGCTCTCCGAGCTGTACAGCAACCTGTATCCGTTATTATGGTATAGAACACGCGGGGTTGCGCTGCAGTAGAGAATATAGTAATATAAAGAAGCGAAAGTTCGCCTGCACCGCCACTTTTTTCTTACACTCGACGGCCCTCTTGTATCTCTATATAGTATATATATTCTTTCACCTGTCTCGCCTGGTTTTCGTTACTCTCTTGCATTTTCGCTACCTCGCGATATCCACGCTTAGTGTTCTCTATTGCTGTATTATACAGCTTTCTTTGCGTCTGCCTTCCGATTTTATTTTACTTCGTAAGCGACAGCAAATTGACTTTTACAAGCTTATCGAGTTTAATGAGTTGGTTCGGTTTATTATAAAAACAGAATAAATTAATAGGATCAATATGTGCTATCCTTTTATGTATTCTATTATAAATTTGTTCGGTATTGATTGATGCTTTCATTGGTGAATTTCAGTCTTCCAATTTTATTAAAACATTCCTTATATTCTTATTTGAAATGCTTTCAAACTGGGCACAACCCATATAAACATCCCCTCGAAGTATCTTCAAAACTACCGCTAACCCGATAAAATAAAATTTACAAAAGAGATCGCCAAGTCCATTCCGCTTCCGTTCAGTCCCACACTCCTGCTTTTCCCCCACACACACACACACACACACACACACACACACACACACACACAAACCCTCTGAAACTCCGCTTCTCACTTTCCTCACGTGTCCTCCATCGCTCGCCACACACTCATTCGGCGTCACTCGCGCGCCCAGCCATCCCTTATCTCTCGTCTCCCTTAACCTTACCTCCTTACCTTTAGCGATCCTAACCCTTGTCGACTCTCAACCCCGCAGCGCTGTAGTGCCGGGTGCGAGTATAACAATTATCGATCGCCAAAGCGCTATACCGAGATTGGATAAACCTGACCGTGCAACTTATGTGCTCTTTGGTGCTCGAATATATATTGGATCGCAGCGAACAGAGGCGCGTTCGAGCGAAAGGACCAAGTAGGCATAAACTGTGTGAACTCCTCGCGAAATTGAAAGGATACAAGGTGTATCGATCTTGATCTTCCGGAGCGTTAGATTGGTAATAGATGTGTGTCGATCGGTTCGTCGAGTATACAAAATTCAAATTCTCGAGTATATACCCACACAGCAGCCTTAACGCACGAGCGTTTTGTACTTTTACGTTGTAAGTACATAGGACGAAGGAGAGAGAGAGAGAGAGAGAGAGAGAGAGAGAGAGACAGAGTGGAGCAAAGTTTGCTGCTGCAGCGCGCTCGCGGAGGTAAAGTTTTGCGCGGCTGGAAAAGGATCAAGATTTAATGGGCTGTGAGCTTTTCGACGTGAGCCACCGAGTTCTCTCTCTCTCTCTTTCCCTCTTTCTCTCTCTAGTCTCTTTTTAGCGGGTGAAAGCTGCATGTAAAAGCGCGTGTAGGATGGTCTTGAGTTCAGATGATGTGACGTTTTAGACCTTATATCGTATAACGAGTAATTTTATAGATGAAATAATTATGGCACGAGAATGCTGTGTGCGGCTTTACGACGCCGTTGAACGTGTGTATACTGAGAGAGTTCCTCTACGTGACTTAGTTGTCTTTTAGTTAACATTATATATGAACGTTATTTTAATATTGGAAAATTGATTTACAATGGGAGTTGTGGCTCGTCTTTTATGCTCAGTTTTTTACATTTGCGGAATGTTTTTATTAAATAATATCCATGCTAATTAGAGATATCAGTTACATGGTCAGAGGATTCGCTCGGTAGAGAAAATATGCTTTGATTACGCAACAAATTGGAAGTACAACGGACGAGTATTAACATTCACCGAATGGAAATAATTTATTTTTTATTTAATTTGATTTCGAGCATAAAATTATTAATCTATTTCGACTCCATTTAATTATTATTAATTTGCATAAGTATACTTTTGCGAATATTTCTTTTCAACATTCTGCTTTATTTGGGTATTAACTTTATTGACGCTACATTAACGCAACGATGCGAATGAAAAATAACATCATTTTCCATAAGGTTGTGCCCGTGTAATCTGATAAATTAATTATTTTAATAAATTCCTTTTAAATCAATATACAATATTTTTTCTTAATATAAATAATATTTGAAAATATAAAATTTCACGTTCAGTTGTAAAAAAGTCATGGGTTCAATATTACCATCATTTATTATATTTATAAAATATATTTAAAAAGTTCATTTTATAAATTTAATGAATGTTGGTATTCAGTATATGATTTTTATTATAATATTATAAATTATTATTTAAGTTTTAACATCGAGGCCGCGAAGCTCTTTTTTCGGAATAAAAACAAAATTTGGGGCAAGTGACCCTTTCACCGTACTCGACAAAAATTTCAGCGCTCACTGCCACGGCAGTCAAAATTCGTCCTCCTTTTACCGCGATTTTTATTCGAATTAAGGATAAAACCGCTGCTGTGCTTGGGCGAAACACACAAAAAGAAAATCAACTTAATTTTACAACAAATGCACACTGAACACTATGTAAAGTAGGTGAATTTCTCTTCACAGCTAACGAAATTACTGCAGAGTGCTTTTGTACGCGAGCACACGCAGAGTCTGAGCTAATGCACCGCAGGAAAAAGCTAAATGACATTAAAACAAACGCCCGGAGATAAAAGGTGTGAGGTTTCGCAATAAAATTTAATACATAACGCATGATTCACGCGGTAAAGTACGAACAAAACGGTTTTAATAGAGATAAAGGGACAACTTTTTAATACAAACCATTAAAATGTTTATACCTTTTCACATGTGCCCTACGTTCTCTCTCTCTCTCTCTCTCTCGCTCCACACACTTTTTTCGGCAGTAGAAAAACATGTTATTTTTACGGAAATTTCATAAAAGCTTTTTGATTTTTAATGTAATCATCATGCAATCTGTATTGCACTTTACAGTATTATGAGTGGCAATTCTAACATTACTCGTTTGATTACGAGATTTTATTCGCTGAACGCGTACCGTCTTTCAGTTCTTGGAAAGATTAATAATTGAATTCAATCAGTTTCCGTATTACTTTACGCGTGACAGTAGATGTACTTTTACATCCGAAAGTATCTAGTTTTATTTTATTAAAATAACAATCCAGATATATAATTTAAATAATTGAATATATTCATAAATTGTTATTCATAACAATTTTGTGCCGAGTTCGATTTTACGTAAAATAGTCCAAATAGATCGTATGTATGTTTTGTATTTTTCAGCTCATGGTTGTACATAATAATTATCTGCTTACTACAGTCTTTATTATGCAGCACTTTTTTTGTATCTTCGTTATATACACGAAATAAACTTACCTCCTTTTCTCTTTCTCTGCCTTTTGCTCGCTCGACTACGTAATTTAGCCTTCTATTCCCAAATGAGTTAAAAGTGGTAAATTAGCTCTACTTTCTCTACCTTTCAGTTTTTCCATTTAATTTTCACAGTTACAGAAATTTAAAAAAAAATGTGAATTTTTATTCTCCGATCTTCCTAACAATCACTTTTAACGCGTAAATAATTCCAGAATGATACAACTTAAACTTTTAGCAATTATGTTTGAATATTTTTTTCTTATTGACTATTCACCTGCCACTTTTCATAAATAATCAATGAATTTTTCCATTCGCCAATGATTTTGATATTAGCATCAAATTTCACAAAATTCATCCATTTCCTCTGTCATTTAATTAGTCGAGAAGAGCATGCAAGATTAAAAATTGAGAGAGAAAAAAGATATACAGCGAGGTAAGCGGAAAAACATGAATGGACAGGAAGGACCAAGCGAGTGTAGTGACATTATAATGGGGGAGGCGAGCATGTAGGTCATATAGCACACAGCAGGGCTAGAAAGTTGAGAATATAACAGATATGAAATAGTGGGCTACAGAGGTGAGTCAGGGAAGAGAGTAAGCATGACAGGAGTGCGCACGAGAAACGCAGTCAAGGCTGATACGCAGCGGACAGATATTATTCTGTAACGAGATCTGCTCAAATGTGCAACTAAATATAAAATGAACAAAATTGCAAGAAACTGCAAACCATATTATTCTACGAACAAACTGAATTTGATTTGGAAGGAAATTAGAGTCGAATAATCAATGATTAATAAACAAATCAACTTCATAGTTTTCAAAGCCAATAAGTTGCGGTAAAACGTCGATGCAAGAGGAGGGAGTGGAATATCACGCACCGCCTTGTGTACACATAATAAAAGCGGCATTCGTTCACAGTGCGACAAATCCTCCACCTAACGCACCACACACAACGCTATACCGCAACGACGTAACGATCCACGCACGGCACACAAAGTCCACATATATATATCTGACTTCGCGGAATCCGGGACTCGACGCGCCCGAACGCTCGCCGTACTTCCTGCAGGCGTTGGTCAAAGGTTCAACCACACACACACAGAGAGAGAGAGAGAGAGAGAAAGGCACATCTGGTTGCAACCTTTGAAAGTCTCAACGTACGCGCGAGTAGTCGCATGACGAGAAAGGCCGAATCTCCCTGCCTCTACCACCTGCACATGCCAATTGCATACCTGCGTCCGTGCACTAAGTTAATTAGCGATTCCCTTTGGCGCCAAGGTGGAACGCATTGTGCGCGCGTTTGTCAAGCTCTTTCGAAGACACGCTTCCCTCTCTGTGAACGTTCCGTCTTCTGCACACATACTCACACACACACGCGCGCGCTGGGTTCTCTGTTCCATTCTCTGTCCCCTCGCTCTCTTGCTTTCCGGCGGAAGGCTCGATACACGATCGACGTATTGTCGCGATAGCGCCATGAACTTCACCGTCGAATCACAAAGGCGTTTGAGCTACTCTCTCTCTCTCTCCCTATACATATATATATATATATATATAGGTGGTGCTGTTGCTGCTGTGCTGAGGCACGGCTGCACTATGCTATACCGTCGTGTAGAGAGCACTGCAGGCACACAATGCGTCGAGCCACGCGTACCTAATTCTCATATAGCTTGGCAGCTGCGGCGCGCTTAATCGATAAGCTAAAGATTACGCGACAGACGATGAGGCTTTGGTTGGCCATCGTCCACGTTGCCCTCGTCGGCATCGTCGTAGTCGCGACGAGATGCGATGATTTTCGCGATTGTATTGGATGATTCTATTTGGACGTGGCAGTTGACACAATTTATCGGGACTACGTTGTTTGGGCGATTTGTAAGTCGGGGGATATTCGTTTGATCTGGATCTCCCCGGGCTTGTCCTGTGCACGCTTCTTCCTTTCTGATGATGCAACGTTCCGATAGGCTTATAATACATGTTTAGTTGTCGCTGATGGATTTGCGCGTGCTTATGTACAGAAACAACAGTTTTAAAGAAAATTTGTGGCATCCCTGTCGTTATCTAGAACGAGGAAAAAAAACTAGAGGCTTGTTTCTTCGTTTTTTACTATTTCCACGTGTAAAGTCTAGAACTTAATAAACTGCGGTTTTATTTCGCCTTTACCTTTAAGAATAATAGCCGCTATAAAGAGTTTGGCACCGATATACCGAAAAATGTTCCCTTTCTTTATCCGCAGTATGTTGAAACACTTTTACTATTACACACTCGTCCACACATCCGTGCCGCGAGCCAATAACAATAAAACATTTCACAACGTGGGCGCACGTACATTCTAGTCAAAATAAACACTTGGCTCTTATAATAAGTGGGTATTAATCTCGCTCGCTGCGAATTCCACCCATAAAAGGTCCGAGAGATGCATAATTCAAGGTTAATTATACGAGATGCACGGCGAGGTTGCGAGATCCGGAGCGCGCACGCGATTTCACGTCTCTACGTAGCAGCAGCCATAAGAGTATTGCGCGCAGCTATGGGCCCACTTAGAGGAAGGCTTTCTATTATGGCTTGAATTAATTATCTACGCGCAATTACCGACCTGCCTCCCTGCACTCGTATATCCATACGCGAATTAACAGATGAATGGCAGATAATGAAAAGGAAAGAAGAAACCCAAACGCGATAGCTATGTAGTCTCGAGAAAGTCCGATGATGTGCACGGATGTTATTACCGCCGGGTAATGTATCTGCTTACGCCTCCTGCACCTGTGCATCGCGCTTGATACATATATATTATGTGTACGTGTGTGCGAATGCACGCGTCGGGATCCTTCGAATGAAACAAATTTATTATGTAAATCAAGCAGGAACGATATGCGCCGCACACACACTGGCAATCAGCGAGTGAATCGCGCAATTCACGCGCTGTGGGTCTATGATACGACTGCGCGGGGGAAACGAGATGTTGCACGGGGCCATATACGTTGGAATGATGCGAGCGAGAGCGTGGACGGAACGATGGTGTGGCTAATTTGATGGATGAAATGTTCGCTTATGATTTTCAGCTGATGAAATTCTTATTAAATGCACTGCGGACTGGATGCATGCTGATCATATTTTATGTGGCCTGGTCAACGTGGAAGTAGAAATACCGGTGCGATCGTATTATACCGTGACAATCTGAATGAGGAATTGATCGATGTTATAACAGAATACATTTATGTAATTCGGTGCATTCTAGAAATTATTTGCAATTACTTACAGAACATTTTTTTTAATACTTTTCTTATCACAAGATCGGCAACTTTCGAAAGGAAAACAACTGATTGTTAAGTTAATTTCGTTGAAGAAAAATCACTCGCTTCAAAGATTAAAACGATAAACGTTGTTAGTAGAGAATGGTATAATTATTCGTTACCGATTGAAATGCATATTTATCAGGTCATTAGCTTATTATTTAAAAAGAGAGAGAGACTTCAAAGCATCGTATCATAAATCGCATCATAAATTACAAATAAAACAGATGAACATACGACATAAACGATATTTCCCTTCAGATGCAGCAGCGCGCAACAACTGTCATCGTCATAAAATTTTGAAAAATTTACAAGTATCCGTTCGACCAGCATGTCGTAAATATCCACTGCACCGCAGAGCAGGACTCGCCCGACTTATAACATAATCGCAGGAGATTATACACGAGTATCGAATATAACACCTTCCACGGAATAGTCGAAGCTATATATATCGGCGATATCAACAGGTTTGAAAATGGCTAACTATCCGACTCTGTGATTCACCGGCGCGATTCTCCTCCGACTTACGCATATAGTCAAAGCCTTGGTTTACTCGTGCACCTACACACACATGTACATACTTACACACTTACTCACATACATCACCTGAGGTTGAGAGAGTGAGTGAGAGAAGGGTAGGAAAGTGTCATGGTTGGACTGGCAAGGTAAAGACATGACAAGCTGCGGGCAAGCGAATCGTGTAGTGTGCAGGATCTTGAACTTCGATTGAGGCATACTACACTACCCCTAATCCCACCATTTCTCTCTCTCTCTCTCTCTCTCTCGTGCTCACTGCCTTACGCTTCTCTGCTCTCTCTTCCTGTCTCTCTCTCTCTCTCTTTCTCTCTCTCACCGCGTACATGTATCTCTTTCTCCAGGCTCTAGAACTACGAGTATCCTAGGATTTACTTTGAACCAGCGCGACGTGTCGGGTATACGAATGGCTCTCTCTCTCTCTCTCCCTCTCTCTCGCTTCGATTGCCCTATACTCGCCTATATGCTTACGCACACCCATATATATATATATATGTACATAGACGCTGCAGAACGACGTAGCCATTCACCCGCCAAAGATGCATGTGCGACGGTATCTCGGCGCGCAGGGGTGGTTTCTTTATGTCGAGAGTGGCGCGCGATGATGTCGGCGCACTGCCAGAGTTATATTATAACCCAACCCCACCCCGTCACCCACCCCCCTACCCTGAATTCAACACCGCGCTACCTCTGTGCATACAACTCTTACTCCGCTGCTACTGCAGTTTCGTGCGCTCGGAGTACCATAGCTGAGACTGCTGCGCGCGACGAAATTATACATGCACACGCGTAACTTGATTATTATCACGCTGCAGGTGTTAAGTCTGTAGGATAAAGGGACAGTCATGAGATCGTTGTTCTAGGGGTGATATAATTGTAAGCATGAGCAGTTTCACTCGCTACGCAGGTTTTAGTTGGAAAACAATGTTTCAAGAAGTTTTTTACATGTTGCGTAATTTTTATTTTTATTCTCGTTTGTCCTGGATGACGATCATTGAACAGTGTAGTATCTTCTGCATATTAATTGACTCAAGTCCCAAATACAACTCGTAATCTAAGGAAAGTTTACATTAGCTTGCATTATAAGTTATAAGACGGTAAATAACTTAATCTTTACTTATCGCCTGAGACATCTCAATGGAAGCGTTTGTTCCTATTAAATTTCAGAAATTCAAGAATGGACATTAGGTATTAGTCAAATAGTTGGCACTCCAAAGCCAAACCATTTCCGTTAATCGTCGTGGCGGCAGAGACACGTATATAGCCGCCCACCCCGAAAGCCTATTGATTATATCTGTCTAGGAACTAGAATAATTCCATTAGGTATTCCACTGTTCCGCGGCTTATATTCTCTCTCTGGAGAGGACGCGGCGGCATCAATCACTGTGCACCTACGCGAAAATACGCTTCCAACTGTCGGAACCAATTAAGCTTGACAATCGACTGCTTGGCCCGAGAATTTCGGTGATTGATGAAAAAAAAATCGTCGACGACAATTTCTAGCGCGCTTTCGCGGCCAACCGGAACCGAAACTTAATCAAACGACGTCACATTTATATTTATTGTGATCAACAACTTCCTGAGAAATATATTATTATTTCATTTCTTTTCTGTACTTACAAATCACTTTTCTCTCGATAGATTATATTTTGTGGGAGGGAACGAGCATCGACGCTTTTCGGGGGATTCGTGTGCAAAGCTTTGTATTCGTTCGAAAGCTTTTGTAGCCAAGAAAATGGCGTTCAACTCCGAGGTACATGAGTATAATACATTTTAAAGTATTGAAATTTAAATAGAGGTCTGAGTAAGTTTTTCAAGGTAGTGAAAATCGTATTACTATCAAATCTGATTTATTTAATTCTTTTTTTCTAATAAGTAAAGTTACTTATGCGAAGCACTTGATAATTTTTGCTTTAGTTTCACTTCTATTTTCCTCGATAGGACAGGCGTTAAATATATTTTAAAAGTACAGTATTCATGAACGCAATTTTATCTGGAAATATACGTTGAAAATTACATGCCTGAAAAATTCGTTTCACACAGCATAAAAGCTTGAATTTGGACAAAGGGAGATATTAATAAAGTTGAATTTCAATTGTTGCGAAGTAACAAAATTCACTTTACCCTTACGGTTTTTTATTCTAATATATATGTAGAAGAACATGATTTATAACTTAAACATATATTTAAACAATGAAAAATACATAAAAAATATACTACGTTATTTTTGATTAAACGTGCAACTGCAATATTATTATAATTTAATTTATTATTTTTCATGACATTTCATCAAATAAGAAATTAACTTTTAGTTTGCGAAAATATATTTAATTCAAACAAAACGAGCTCCTAAATCTAAGAAAAATAGTTGAAAAAAGGCACGCGATATGAGCGCAATTTATTGCGTGTAAGTAGACACAGAAAAATATGGAAAGATGCTGATTTTAAATAAAGTTTTTAAAAATTTTCGTTTAAGTAGAAGAGAGCGAAGCGTTATATTTTTAATTATCACGTAAAGAACCGTATGCAAATGTACACTAAGAATACCTATATGCTTTATATACACTAAGTAACTATGAGATCCCTGATTTTGCACTTTTGTTGTTAAGTAGGTATAGTTCCGAACAGTGGTTATTTAAGTTCCTTCCCGTTGTTCTATGAGTTCTGACCGTATTTACATTAGATGATTAATAATTTTATAAAAAAAAGATTTATATACAAATAATCAGTAATGAATAAAAGCGCACTACATTTGGGCTTTTTGAAAATATGAATGCAATCGTAACTACAGCAACAATTTGAGTAAAAATTTTTTCGATCAGTTACGTAGAGTATTTTATTTTTTTTTATCCATATAATTCATATTTATCAATTCTTTGATAAAATAATAAACGAATATGGATTGTGCAATTGGCATTATTTTGCACACTTATTAATTCATTAATACGATAGCGACAAGGTCTCATTCGATAAAACTAATCACGCTGACTTGGCAACTCAACCAAAGATTCTTACCAAGATTGTGCCAATCCTCACTTCTCTAATAAATATACCTTTTAGATCTTAACAAGAGGTCTCGTTAATCCTCCAGTTCGAACAATTTAATTTCGTTATCATCAGAATCGATATATATATACACAAAGCCCCAACAAATGTCTAACCAATACATATCGCATTAATTAACTTTCCTACAAGCGACGAATCAGCTCTCGAGCATCTCAACTATGGTATATCGCTGCATCGCGAAAAGTCACCACCACCACCGGCACACATCCATTAATACATTTGTATAAAATATTCTGGCGGCCTCCACCTTCAACCTGGTCATTATTTCCTCCGTTTTCCCCCCTTTTTTCTTATTCGGTCACCTCACGGCCTCGCGCGCGCGCTCAGCCCCTAAATCACAACCACTCACCAAGAGCTCACATCTCATTTCCTCCACCACCTCCGACGAAGCCGCGCCTCGACTTCACGCGAGCGTGAACAAGATTTCGGGAAGGGGCGGGTAGCGCAGCGCGGGCCGGAATTTTAATTGAACGGGCGACAAGTCGTGCAGAAAAAAAGGCGCGCGGAAGAGCTTATCGCGAGCTGCTTCCGTTCTCTCTCTCTCCCTCTCTCTAACCTCGTACATAATGCATCAGCTGTGGCCTCTCCCCTCCTCCACTTTTATTTTCTTGGCTTATAATACGTATGCGAGCTCTCTGGACTCTCTCGCTCTTTCTCTCGACCTTTCACGCGTTCGGCGTAAAACGGCTCACGCACGCAGCAGTACAGGCGGCGCCTGGCTAACGCAGCTTTTATGGGGGAATAGCGCTGTACAAGCGGAAGAATGGAAAAAGGTGGAGGTGGGAGAGTTCGAGGGAGGACTGGACGGCTCGATTGATTGATCGATTGTTGTACCGATTATTTTATATTTTGATTGATTTGTTTTTAGATGCTCGATGATAAAAATCTAGATTGTTGTGGCATTGACGTTGGCTATATACTTGCCAGTTTTTACGTTTAACGTTGTTAATTTGGCTTTAAATGAATAATTGAGATGTTATTTGTATTTATTGGGTTGAATTTGGAATATTTTTATAGCTAATTTTGATGTCTTTACTTTTCAACGGAGATATATTCTACTTGAAAATTTTCTATGTTTTGATAGAATCGAATATTTAGGAATTAAATTGTTCTCACAATCTAATAAATCCATCATTTGTATCTGTAAAAAATAAATGTAGATGGTTTCAAAATTAATTTACAATGATAGATAAATAATCTAACGATGCGAGATCTCAAGAAAAAATGCATAAATTACACCTTCAGCGACTATTATACGAAGAATCGCAGTCACCGCGGTACACCGGCACCGAATGGCAAAATAATGTATCGTGCAGATTCGGAGCATCATCGAGTTCCGCGCAGCAGCAGCCTCGACAGATCGATTTTAAAAATCGCTCAGAAGAGATTGCGCAAGCAAGACCGTATATACAGCGACGCCCCGGCGCAAAATCGACAGTGACACACGGAGAAACCTTTGGGACAACCGCCGCATCAGCCATGGTGTAGCGGCGCCATCGGTCGAAAGCGCGACTGCTGCGCGCTATTTAGCGTAACCATTATAAATCCGCGAGGAGCAACTGCTGCCCAAGAGCAGCGTAGCCAAAAGCGGCTCTCTCAGAGAGGGAAATTGAAAATAATTCAAAAATCGCGAAAAAAAGCAGTAAGGAAAAAATATTTTTATGTATTGATAATTTCAAATAAATTAAAAGCAACAAAGTTACTATGCCAGAATTAGTTCTTTGTAATTATTTATTAGTTTAATAGAATTTTAGTAATCGGGCGGTGCCACTCGCTGCCACGTTAAATTTGGACTTTTTTCACTTAAACAGAGTAAAATAGCGTTTAGTAAAATTATAAAATAATTAAACTTTAATTTGAAAGTGAAATAACAATGAATATTTTTTTAAAAAGTGATTTATATAAGTGATGGGTAATAGTTGTACAGCCGCTCTGCATTACCCTGTGCGCGGCAACGCGTTGTTTTTATAGTCGACTCTTCTCGAGTTCATCTGTTTACGTGTTAACGGCACTATTCTCGCGCGGGCTCACGCCGTGTGTTGCCTCATAATATTTATATTTTGTATTATCCAAATTAGCTTCAC
>UELU01119920.1:0-53230 GCA_900490025.1 Megastigmus dorsalis | reverse complement strand
AAGCAGTAGCGTCCCCCCTCCTTAGGCTGTTCGATCTATTTCTATGTTCCAGTTAATTTAAAAAACGATAAATCACATAAGCCCCATCTTGCACAAAATGATTAATAGCAACGAGTACTACGCCGGCCAAGTCCAGATATTACGCAAAATTATAAATATTAAAAGTTATAAACACATGTAGATGTAACCGTAATTTTAAGGTTACCTGTCAATGCGTAAACGCGTCTTACTGGTTCCAATTAATAGGAAAACCGACAAATCAGATCGACTTCAGCTAGCACAGAACGATTCATTGTAACAAGCACTACGCCGCTCAAGTCCAAATATTAATTTTCGTTGTAAATAGAAAAAGATATCAGCGAAAGAAAAAGTATGTTTGTCGCTACTGCACCCCCTTAAACAAGTAATCTGCTTTTAATTCAAGGATTTTTTTATGGGGTCTATGCAAGTGGTGCACCCTGCTGTTAATTGTTATTGAAACTTATTGTGGTTACCGGAAGAGCTTTATTATTGAAATTTTTATTTTAAAGAAAGAGCATACCATGAACATTTCTCATTATGTCTTTGAGACGCATGAGATAATAAAAGTGTTCCAACGGTGTTTTTATAAGGTAGATCAAATTTATAGCATTTACTTGAACAATAAATTTTGATTTTGAAATATTGAGTAAAATCAAATACTGCTTGTTAAATAAGAGTTGATCGATTACAACGACTTGTTGAATTATCAACGCACGTTAATTGCACACATTTCTAATTTGTGAATGTCTGTATTGAGATAAGGCATTATTTATTACCTACATTCTCGTATAAAAGATGCTGTATTCATCATGGAATGGACATGACTGAACAGAGAAAGAAATTGTTGTAGAGAAAAATAATTTATTTATTTTGCATGCATATTTTATACTTATTTTATGAAATGTAGATGTTCGCTTTACAACTACGTCGTTAAAACATCAACATGCGTTGATTGCAGAAATTTAAAAATTTGTAAATCCGTGTATTTATTTTGCCGTGAAGGTGACAAGAATAGACCAACAGAGATGTGAGATCTGAGACCTGAGAAACGCCAGTGAATACGAGCCTCAGCGCATAAAATTTGATAACCTCATTTGCAAATCGCCGCGCTTGTAGTTGAAGTAGCACCATATGTGGCGTAAGAACCGGAACTACACTGTACTACACCAGTAACTAATTGCGCATTTCCCTCTCCCTTCACCGCCGAGAATCGTGGTGCCGCAGCACCTCTAGGCCCGAATTCATAGTCGTGAGACAGCTTGAGACGAGCTTGAGATAGTCTTGAGATAGTCCTGAGATAGTCCTGAGATAGTCTTGAGATAATCTTGAGATTGTCTTGAGATAGTCTTGAGACAGTCTTGAGACAGTCTTGAGTTAGTCTTGAGTTAGTCTTGAGATAATCTTGAGATAGTCTTGAGCCGGTCTTGAGTCGGTGATCTGAGCCTCTGCTTTCGAACTCGAACTTGAACTCTATTAATGAATGAGCGTGAGATTGAAAATTGAACTTGCATAATAAACCAAAAGCTATAATAACCTGTAAGATTATTAATTTATTATTAATATATTATTAAAATTATGCTATTAACAAATTTTTAATCTTTTTCATTAATCGAGTTCGAGAGCAGAGGCTCAAGCCTGTCTTGAGATCAGCGTCTCAAGCTTGTCTCAAGTATGTCTCGCGACTATGAATTCGTGCCCCAGTTTACTTGGGCATAATGGCGACTGGGATCTGTCAGCCATCTCAGCTGCTTGTTCCAATTACAGGTCAAAATTACGCATTCTGCGTAAAATATAATGGTGGACAAACGTAATGCTCATTTTTATTATTTATTATTTTCATCACGTCACCAGATACGAGCACCTCCATCAGCAGTCTCCTCAAGGGTAAACAGCCCCCCCCCCCCTTCCTCGGACTGTTCGATCTATTTATCTGTTTCAATTAATTAAAAAAAGCGATAATTTACATAAGCCTCGTTTAGCATAGAATACTTAATAGCATCGAGCACTACGCCGGACAAGTCTGAATATTACTCAAAATTATAAATATTAAAAGTTATAAACAAAAGTAGATATGATCATAATTTTGAGGTTAACTTTCAATGCACAAACACCTTTTATTAGATCCAATTAAATGAAAAAACGACAAATCAGAGCGACTTCACCTAGTACAGGATAATTAATTATATCGAGCACTACGCCGCTTAAGTCCAAATATTAATTTTTATTGTAAATAGAAATTTTTATTTTATTGCATTTAACAGCGGTAGAAAAAGCACGTTTTTTGCTACTGCATCCCTTTAAGTATGGTGCCTGAGACACTGTAAAGTAACCGGAGCATTTATGTACCTTGAGAGCTGTATATTTTTTCTAAAAATTTGATTAATAAGTTTTAAAAACATTTGAGTTATTCTGATTCTTAAGATTTAATGGGTTTTGATGTTTGACATCGAATTCTTTTTGCATTTTCAAATACTTCAAACTAAATTTTCTTATAATTATGATTATTCAATATCTGATAAATAAATATTTGTTTAAAATATTTTGGTTGTGTTAAAGTCAATGATATGAGTATTTTATTAAAATGTTATCATGAATGATCATTTTTATATGAATAAAACATGTACATGTACTATTTACAATAAAAGCGATTTTATTTTAAAAAATTAGAAAATTGGAGTTATAAGTCTTTGTATCATGAAAATTGTTAAAAAATTTTCAAAATTTAAAGCAATTCACCAATAATTTATGTATATTAATTATAAAAACTAAATTTTTATTACTAGTTTTAAAGATAAGAAAGTAACATAAAATTTCAAAAATAAGTTTTGAATTATCTACTAAAAAATCTAAAATAATTTTTGAATTATTTTTAAACGTATTTTTTAATTTATTTATTGAATATTATAAAACAGTAGAAAACAATATATGTATAATGTCTCTATAGAACTATATACGATTGCATGCATTTATATATAGATATAAATAATCATACATAATTATATGCAACTACGTACAATGTATATAATTTTCAACTCAATAGTTTTCAGTTTCACTGACGTACTTCATATGCAGTTGTGTATAGTTATACATAATCATATATAATTGTATAAAGTCATATATAACCATGCATGACTGTTCATAACTGTTTACAATAAGTTATGCTTTTTGAAGCACTGCGCATAATTAGCGCTAGGTAAAATAAATATTTTTTGTGATTATGCATTATTTTTTTACAGTTGAACATTATATATCATTGTATATGGCTATATGCAATCGTATATGATCATATATAATTATATATCATCATGTACCATTATATAGAGACAATGTCAATATATAATTATGTATGGTAAATTTTTCCCTGTGCCTATTAATGTACCTATTACTTTAATGTTATTTGTTAATATGGTCTAGTATACTTAATTAGACTACAGGTCTAAATATTTAGGCCACGAATTGCATGAGTATACGAAAGAGAGAGCATGACTTGTCTGATGTCTCTCTTGTACTCAGGCTATTTGCGGTGAATCGCTTGAATATTCGTTGTCATGAAAACGGCCCTTTACAAATAAGATGAACTTTATGCCAAATTAATACGTGGTTTTTATGTAAACTGATTAGTTCTGAAATGTCAAATGTAAAAATTTGGGTGCAGCATACACAAAAATGAATAAACCCACTAATTTTATATTTTACTGGAAGCGAAAGAATTGAATATGCAGCATACGCAAAATAATTAATTTTTTAGGTGTGCGAGAGAAACAATATTATATTTTGTTGCGTACGCTAAATAATTGAATATTTTTCGAACCTACTGTAGTGTGATAGAATCGTCCAGTTTAAGATTGCATTATCCAATTAATGGTCGTAGTGCTTTGGCACGTTTATAAATTGAGATTTGCTTACAATTCCATTTTGTTTGTACATTTTAAGTTTAAAAAATGCAGATGAGAAGTATTAAATAATATTTATTAATTTAAAATCGATTAATTGTTATTTTTTGCATTTCGATCAATTAATGTTAAATGGTCAACAACAGGGCAAGTTACCCTATGTGAAATTTTCCAAGAGATTTTCCACCGTACACGAAAAGTACAAAATCGTTCTTTGATGGGAAGAGGGGGTTCGTGTATGCTATATTTTTCCTGTTGCCTATGCTCATCTGATCTAGACAAGTTTTTAAAATAATATTTTTATTATTTATTGCTAACTAAAGGCGAAACCTTTTTAATCTTATTCATACTTTATTCTTAGAAGATATACGAAAGATACAGATCCGTAATAAGTACTGCACTATTTCTATAAATTGAGGTTAGGTTGTTCATATCTAAGCTGTTATTGAAACTATTTGATTTTTGAGATATTCGAGGTTCAGAAGTCACGCTTACTAAAAGAAACTAAAAGATAAGATAATGAAAAAAGAAAAATTGAAATATAAAATATAAAATAAGTGAAAACTTACGTTTTCTAAGTCTGAGGCGCTCTCCTCTGAACTTTTACTGCTGTCCGAATCGATGAGTGCCTGACTTTTTCTTTTAGGCATCCTTAACAAGCAGTTTCAGCACAGATAAAGTTTGTTTTTAGGTTCGACTTCAATCGAACAACGATGGGCAAACAACGAATGACATTAGTTTATTAAAAAAACACGCGCACTATCTCCTGCGAAAGGAGTCTTCCCAAACTATGTGCCTATGCTGCGTTCTTCTGCCTCTGTCCTCCTCACACACCCTAGTCGGGTTTAGAGTAAGCCAAATAGATTTAACACACAGTACACACGACACGCACACTAATGATTAAAATTCATACAGATACAACCTTCAACGCTTCAGCTGCAAGCCTCATGAAAGACTAAAGTGCAATTGTGAATCAAACGAACAACCGAAACAGGCAGAAGACCACGAGCTGCAACAATCCGTCCACTGTGCAGTCTGGAACACAACACGGCGTCCAGAGAAAATAGCTGCGTGCACAGTAGGTATAAATGCACTTTCCCTTCAAGATGGCGCAAAGGTCAACTGTAGTGAAGCGCTATCTGCGAAGACATCTGTAAACTATTTTTAAAAACCTATATGAAAGACTTTAGCTTTACTAACAAAATTTCTAAAAAAAATTTAAGAGTGATGTGACGTTAAATGTTTTTAAATTATAAAATAACTGGCCAATATTTAAAGTATTATTGTGATTTATTTCTTATTTTTTAATAATAAATTAAGATTATCAAAAATACTACAATAACTTTATTTTATTAGTTTTTCACATACACACTTTCATGACCTAAAATGAGCGTCTGAAAACGGGGCAATTTGGACACTTTCGAGGTTATTTAAACAATGGTCTTTCATAAGTTTTGAAATACATTTGAGATCAAACATACTAATTGTAATCAAATAGTTAGCAATAGAAATTGAAAGGTCTGTTTAGTTATATACCTACTTAAACTATTTTCACCAAAAAACAAGTGTCAATATTCAATTTGCTGCATAACACATTAGCATTTTAAAAGTCATTATTTATTTAAAATGATTCAATTAAATATAAATAGGGTTGGGGTGAATATAGAGATGTTGATTGTTTTATAAAAATTGATATTAAGCCTGTGTGTCAATAATGAAGTGCTCTACTTGAGGATCAAAAATCTCAGTTTCCGCTAATTGTTTAAAAGCGGCTTTATTTTCTTAAATAATTATATGCTGTACGTATGTATTGTTATTTATTCCTAAATTTCATATAATTAACACAATAAAATAACAGTATATTGTGCAACTAGGGAACAAAATAGGTGTTTGCCGACGAGTGCGTATTTGGCGCCCGAGCGTAGTGACTTAGTTAGCATATTATATATTTTCTCCGCTATTTTCTCCGTCTAATATGCAGAGGGAGAAAAATAGAACTTTCTTTACATAGACGGAGAAATATAGTATTTTGCGCTCAGAGTGTGAAAAATATATTTACACAGGAGAAATTTTTTATTACGAAAACTTTAAAAGAATCGAAAATCAAAGTAAATTGATAACCCGCGTGGATTTTGAGGTGGATTTTACAGGTAAAAATGCAGATGAATTTCAGGCGAATGACACTTGAAATTCTGGTGAAATTCGTCTGGAAATCAAAAGGAAATTCAGGCGGAAATCCAAGTGGAAATCCAAGTGGAATCTACCTAGATATTTATGACCGTGGACTCAAAAGGCACTTAAAAAAATGGTTGACGCAAACTTTCAGCATGTAAGTAATTGTTTTATTTTGTACAAAAAATCAATGTTATACTTATATATTTTTATATTTTTTATACTTGTATATTTTTATATTTTTCACTCATTTTAGTACCTACAGTGAATACTTGGATGGAGAATGGGGATTGGAGATTGGAGCTCTGCAGCAGACGGCGAAACGGAAAACTCAAGCATGTATCACAGAAAATTGTCAACATTAGTCGGACCTCCCACCACTATAAGTCCTAACGAATCTGTCATCGAATGCAGGTTAGGATTCCAATATGTTGTTTATGCATTACGCGCATAGACATAATAGATAATTACGCATGATATTCTACCTCGAAAGCCTTGTTATCTAATTATTGTAGCTTTTGTTTAAAGTATCAAAGCGACATCAATTATTAAAATGTAATGGTGACATAAAAAAGGCAAACATAAATTTTTATGTTTTGCTAAGTGAAAAGAAATGAAAATTATAACACTGAACCAATCAGTGAATCAGAACTGTGAGTTTCCAAAGAAGAATCTGCTATTGCTAAAAAATGAGTAAAATATTAGTTATTGACAGTGTCTTGGTTCATCATTCTATACAATTATGTACATCCTTGCTATTTTCATCTGTGGCTTTCATTTACCTTTAAGAATAAACTACTGAATTTAATATGAGAGATCAAAAGTTAAGTATGGAATTCCTTAAGAAGGAATTAAAAATCCCTGAAAAGTATTTAATATATACAGAAGACAAGATATGTGCTACTGTGCATAAACAATGGTTAGCTGGTTTTCTGAATCTTAACCCTGTTGACTTCATAACTCATAATCAGTTCAATCCTGATGAAATAGCCTCACAGCCTACATTAGATGAATTAGGAACAGGATGGTCAAAAGTTTATATTAAGGTTTTTAAGTTTTATTGAGATATCAACAATATTTTTCTTTCATTTTAATCTAGAAACCAATATTTTTTATTTTATGTTTTCATCCCCAGGTCTATGAAAAGAAACATGCCAATGCTTTTACTCTACCAAGAGAACGGTGTTCCTTAACTAGTTCAAAAGTGGAAACTGAATTAACATTTTCTCAAGTACTGCATTATGTAGCAAAAACAAATTATCAAAATCTATGGAAAGATTTTTATAAAAGATATTATGGTAATTTTTTAATCAAATACATGATTATTTAACAAATTATAGAATCTTTTATTCTTTTATACCATTAATGTTTAAGCTCCTTGGACTACACTGGATCATAGGGAACAAACTAATGTAATAGGACACACTAGTGATACAGAATTAATGAAGGAAATCATAATTCGTATGTATGGATGCACTATAATACAATTTCAAGAAAATAATTTGACTCTTGTGAAATCTGCTGTATCAAATCACACCCATTGTAATTTATTACCAGCTATATTAGCAATAGAAACTGAATCTGCTTTTATACTATTTTATGAACAAACTGCAAAATATTCTCTCAGAGAGTAAGATTTAAATACATATATAACTATATTCAAGTGTAAATTTTTAATTCATACAAAATACAATATAAATTAATTTATACACATATATGATTCTTTTAAAGATGTGTAACATATAGCCCTGCTGCAATATCAACAACTTATGCAAAACCACTTTTTCTTACATACCAGCTTCTTAGATTATCAAGAGACTTGCATGATTGTGGTTTACTGTTAGGAGAAATTACACTTAGTGATATATTAGTTATGAATAATCTCAATGTACAGGTTTGTAAAAAATAATTATATATTTATATCTATGTATGCATATAAAATAAACAAAAAAATATAATTAACTTCAGGTACTGCCTAATTTGAATGATAATATTCATTTTATACATCAGTCAACTGATAATGAAAATAATAAGTTGAATGAAAAATTAAATGTAAAAACCAACAAAAATTTAAGTATTAGCACCTTGTGTGAAATGTGGGTGCATGGTCGACTTAGCAATTTTGATTATTTAACAGCCTTGAACGATTTAGCTGGTAGAAGATATGGAGATCCTAGTTGTCATCATGTAATGCCATGGGTGACAGATTTTACATCTAGATGTGGTGGCAATTGGAGAGATTTTACTAAATCGAAATTCAGGTTAAATAAAGGGGATAGACAACTTGATCTTACATTTGATCCTGAATCTACTGAAGTAATTTACTATGCAACAATGTTGGTTTAAAGTATTTTGTTAACTCTAAATTTTGAAAAAAAAAAAAAACCGCAAAACTACATAAAGTATTTCTTCAAAACTATTTCAACTCTCATTTTAAGTAATTGCAGTAAAATGTGCTTTTATACTACATTAAAATAAATGTATAACTTTTGATGTAAGAATTTCGTTTTTTTATTAGTTTTATATTTATATTAAAGGCAGATTACACAATCGAAGAGGCTATAACAATTTTATTTAATAGTTACAAATATCAAATTTTGCACTTGAAATATTACAAAAACTTTTAAATCTCATACGAAATTTCGTTATACCAAAATACTTCTCAACAACATATTTGTTGAAATGTAATACTGTAATAGCTGTAATAAATATTATTTATTCAAGGTTGGCTATCATGTATCAGATGTACTGTCAGAAATTACTTACTACGTTTATCTTTCAAGACGTTACTCTAGATTTATCTTGTGCAAGCATGTGCGACCTTTATGGGTACCTGGTGAATATCCTGCATCAATTCAAAGATTGTATGATTGGAGCCCTGATGAGTGCATACCTCAATTTTTTACAGATCCAAGTGTTTTTAAGGTAATAAAATTGTTATTTATATTCGTAGAAAGCAATGATCTCATTTCCGCGTATTTACAGTCAATTCATGAAGATTTGCCTGATTTGGAGATACCTAGCTGGGCGACTTCACCAGAAGATTTTATCGAAAAACATCGTGAATCTTTAGAAAGTTCGTATGTTTCTGAAAGGTTACACCATTGGATAGATTTAACTTTTGGTTACAAGTACGAAATATACACTTAACATTTAGAGGGCCGGCGTAAAGCATGTAAAAGTCCACAGTAAGCTAATAGTTTACTCAATGAATGCATCCTATACAAAAAGAAATGTACAAGAATGTCCTTATTACCTGGATAGGGAAACCAGAACGACTAAAAACACGTACGAATTTTAAAAAATTTTGTGTAGTATTTAAAATTTTTGTAATGAAAAATCGATAAAATTGTGGACAGTGAATAGGTCAGTTAAAGAGGAGAGGAAGTAATTTTGTTTAATCAAAAACCCTGCAGAAATTTCTGTAAAGGATCAAGATTAACATAAAATTTTGAAACGGTATTTAACGTAATATATAAAGATAAAGACTAATTTTTGAACAAAACTCTCTGTTACCATCTTAGTAATTAAATGATGTAAGCATTGCGTAGTTCAAATTTTTTTTCCAAGAACTAGTCATTATCTTTATATATGTCGTTAAATGCATGAACCAGTACGGAGGGATCTTTCGGACTATAGCACATCCTCTTAAACCTAAAAATAGTTTAAATTAAAAAATTCCGGCCCTCTAATGCTTATAATAACGAATAGAGATAATAAACTGTAATAAAATTGTCTATCTTTTTAGACTTTCAGGTTTAGCTGCTGTTAAATCGAAAAACGTGTGTTTGCATCTTGTAGATAATCATACAAACCTTTCGAATTCTGGAGTAGTTCAATTATTTACAAGTCCACATCCACAAAAAATGGTACAATCACCATACTGGAACAAAATTCCTCCACGATTACGCAATTTTTCAGCAGATGAAAGACTAATTTCAAGTCAGTATCAATTTTACAAAACAGTTTAACGACTTAAATCTTCTAAATAGTCACATTTTATACTTAAAGGGCATACCATACTGTCTATTGTAGTGCTATTATCTGAATTCTTTGATTATATTTACTATCTTTGGATTAGAGTGATTAAATTATCAATCAAATTTTCTATAATTTTCTTTATTTCTTTATTTATTTATTCGTTTAACAATATACGGTCTTAAGCTCTTTAAAAGAAAAACAGTGATAAAATATACGAGTATATGAAAGAAGTAGGTATAGTACAAAAAATTCGCATTCACTTTATACGAAATTTCAGGTAGTGATGAGCCCATTAGCAAAATTGGAGGCGATGAACATCGCAGCTCCGGTGACGAAGATGAAGACTCACACGCAGTCACTGTGTCGAATGCAACAAGGTCATCGCCTCTGACATTTAGCCGTTTGCTCAGCAGGTCACGAAGTTCCTTACCACTCGCCGACGACAACATCAAGCAAGAAAAAGTTAACGAACAACCAATTCTCCTTCCCAAGGATTACAATCCAACCTCTGCGCTTATTCAAGTTGAGACAAATCATGCTTTCATTAATAAAGTCAGCCACAATGTATACGAGCCGAAGATGACTTTTGCGGATGGTCCTCCAAATCAAAAACAGATTATAGCTACTGCGAGAGTGAAGGAGCAACAGATACTTGGCTGTTTAATTGTAGAAATATTTCTTGCTGAGAAGTTTAGAGCTATTTGGAAAGTTGAAAAGTTATCATTTGCTAGTCGGTTGAGCGCGAGTTTGAACGTTATAAAGAATTCGCCCAATGCTTTGCCCAAATGCGTACAGAACGCAGTGATGCTTTTACTGAGGATTGATGCGATACCTAAGAGTTACAATATCGATTTTGCGGAAACAGGATATAGTGGAGGTATCATCTTAAAAAAATTTTAATTTTTCTGCAAGAACTGTAAAATTTATTCTATTGGGTAGTTTTGTCCATTTTCACTTCAACTACAATAAACTAGATACATTTCATACTTTATCTTTATAAATTAAAGAAATTCTTCAGCGCGACTCGGAAACTATATTCCTATTATCTGTAGGCATTCAACTTTTCGAAAATATTTTGTTTTTAACAAGTGCAGTATTACAATTTTATTACAACCAGATAAGGTCGGGTTATGTATTTAATATACAAATAATAGTACATTACGCAACAGGTGCGCAAAGTAGGAGTTGTGTACACTATTTTTTATAAGTAAGTGTGTAAAACTTGACCTCAGATGCCTATTTAGTGTGAGTAAAGTACCCAATTTTTTCACTAATGATTACTCTACACGCGCTAAACAGGCATCTAAAGTCAACTTTTCCGCACTCAATTATAAAAAATGCTATTTTTATATATTTCTGGATTAACGAATTTGTATTTAGTCCGTTATAGCAAATATAAAAGGTCAAGGGTGATAAAAAAAACACAAGTCTCTTCTACACAGCTTTATTCTCTTTTCCAAGTTCTCGGCTCACTAGTCCGCGCTCTCTGACCGCGTCTTTCCATCTGCGCCGCGCGCTCGAAAATTGTATCGCGGTACCTCTGATCGGCTCGCTCCGTTCGCGCTCGTGTCGCTACCATCGTGGCCATCGACGCTATCTTGTAAATAATGACGGTTACACAAATAAATTTCGAAATTGAACTAAATTCATATTTTTATTTTTCTAAAATGGATAGGTACTATTTCACCAGATCAAGGGCTCTCTAATGTCTGTCGATATCCAACAGTTACATACATGGGTCTTCCGCCGCCTTCAGCACACCAAATTCTTCAGCCACTTCTTTCTGGGCTGCTTTTTCCTTCCTCAAAATACTTACAGTATCTGTATGGAGTCGTTGAAATGATTGAGGAATACAATTACTTATGCAGTGAGCTGGATCAAGTCACACAAGGCATGGAAGATGACGGAAATTTGGAAAAGACCAAAATTATATATCTCTGCAAAATTAATGAGTGTAAGGTCAAAGCTATTGCTAATGAGCTGGAAAAACTTCTTCCCCATGCTGGGATAGCCACAGAAACGAGTCTTCAGTTGATCGTTCCTCATGTGAAGCAGATTTTTGAACAACCTTTGAGCGCAGTACTTGCTGCTTGGCATCTGTTTGATCCAATTGCCAGGTACGTAAACTTTATTTTTTTTAAATAAATTTAAAACAAATACTGTACAGAAAATAAACCTTTCATTTTTTTTATTCTGTTTCTTTAGTCAAATATACTGTTTACAAATTAGGAAATCTAATTTTAAAACTTTTTTTAATAACTTGTAATTCTATCAAAAAAAAATTATTAAAATATCTGTTTGCTTGAACATTTTTTATGCATTTTTTCTTTTACAAATATTTTTAATAATTGCAGAGCATTAGGACCTAAGGAAACTGCCAATGTGTTTCTTGTTCCAATTATGAATCTTTATGATAAGGGTTCCCTAATGGATAAATTACCTTTTGCAAACACATTGCCGGGTAATTTAGTTACAAAATTCAAGACTGTGAGATTGTATCATAGAAGTTTTTTATTAAAACTAATGGTTCGACTTGGCCTGAAGTGCTTTTTAGAAAATTTTATCACTCCTCTTGTAGAAGCTGTTGGTGGTTATAGAAACCATTTAGCCGGATCTTTAAATTCAAATCTTGATAAAGCGGGGATTTTAAAGTACGTAACCAATTATATTTCGGTAAAAAAATCCATACCAAATATGTTACGTCAAACAATATTTCATAAAATGAATTTTTTTAGAGACTGCGATTTGACTGGTAGTAGCAGTGATGTAGATATTATTCTTTCTCCCTTAGATGAAGATTCTTCGGTTGAGTCGGAAAACATTCTTCTAACGTTAAATGAAACTGAAACGGAATTACCTGCGAAAAGCGATGGTGCATCTGAAAATAGTGACGGTAAATCTAATAATGCTTACATTAACAAAGTACTATAATCAATAAAATTAGATTTAAATATATTTATTTTCGATGAAGCTTTAAAAATTTATAAATTATAGGTGTTTTTGTAATGGAAACTGAAGACGTATTTTCACCGTCTCCTAATGCCGACACGCCTCAAAGTCTTAATTTCGACTTTAATTTGGAAATCGAGGACTTTTCTAATGATGTTAAGTCACAATTTTCAAGCAGCGCAAAGTCGCCTATGATTCCTATACCAAAGACTTTAGATGTTACAGCTGGTAAATCCGTACCAGAATTCAATAGTATTTGTTGCAAAGTGGGAAGCACGACAACGAGTGAAGATTTACCATTCCCTGGTTCATATATAGAAGCAAATAATCTGTTGAAATCTGAAATAAGGTGAAAATAAGCATACGTATATTGGCAAGAATTTTGTCTTAAAATATTTAAATAAAATAATATTTAATAATATTCTTTTGACTGGTAAATAACAGTGGAGTTGGAACGCAAGAGGAAGGTGGTAGTTCGACGGAGCCAGAATCTTCCTTCGTTTACGTTCAGAAAGAGGATGGAATACCAACAAGTAAAAAAGATAGCAACGACGAAGAATTGAAGAATCAACGTCGATTCATCTACAATGAGTGCTCAGCCTCAGAAATGAGTGCAGAATCGGTGATTTGGCTCTCTCATCGCCTTGGACCCGTTCTTACATCGCGTTATCTTTCGCGTAATCTGCTCAGGATGCTAACACTTTGTTATTTTGCAAAAGAAAATCTCACATACAGCTTTGACACGAGCGATAAGTTTGACGATTTTGAGTCAAATAGGCTTAAGCTATCGGGAGATACTTATGCTACCAAAGTTCTGGAGTGCCTTAGCTCCATAGTTGGTAAGAACTCTTACATTAGCATATTTATTCTTTTTATACCATGATGTAGTAAGCAACTTCTTTGGATCATTAGATTTTAATTGCAGATATTTGTAGCTTTTTATACTTGATTTTAAAATACTATATATTGATTTTATAGTTTCTATTAGATTAAAATATTTGATTTTCTTTCTTACAGAGATGAAAGATTTTTTAATAATGAAGAAAAACGTTCGTCGTTCAAATTCAATTTGAAGGTGAAACTATCTTTATAAACCAATAAAGAACACTTTTGTTTAAAAGGTCGACGTTTTGGAC
This sequence comes from Megastigmus dorsalis, assembly GCA_900490025.1. Taxonomy (NCBI): domain Eukaryota; kingdom Metazoa; phylum Arthropoda; class Insecta; order Hymenoptera; family Megastigmidae; genus Megastigmus; species Megastigmus dorsalis. The sequence continues at coordinate 39,078 of UELU01119920.1, read as the reverse complement.
GTTCCTTTAATGTACCAAATCAGATCCAAAAAGTATTATATTTCATAATTCGCAAATGTACATCGTATCACAATGTATGGCCCTGACGAGGGACGTACATTAAAGAAACATCCAAAACGTCGGTCTTTTAAACAAGTGTTCTTTATTGATTCATAAGAATCATTTCACCTTCAAAATGAAAGTTTTTTTCAATTTAAATTTAGATGGACGAAATGTGTTATACAATACTTGATATTTCTTAGCCCCCATAATCTATGTGAAATGCTTTTAAAGACTATAATTATTACAGGTTTATATGGAGAGCATACTATTGTTTTGCAATATTTTTCACACATGACAGAACTTGTGGCGCAGTGTAAACGTAAATTAACGCCAAACCTAGAAGGTGGACTTGTTTCCTGTCTCGTTTTACTCATTCATGTTATACCATATTTAAGTGATTCTTCACTAATGGATGTAGTTCATGTAAGCATACTGTTAAATATGCAGCACTATTTTTTTAGTTTTATTTAGCTTTTTTCATTACTTTCTAAAATCTAAATTCCTTACAATAATAAATCTACTAATTTACAATGAAAATTTTAACATAGGAAGGAATTGTAAAATCAATATTGTTACCAACTGTTCGAATACTATCGACAAGTAGACTTACATTCCCAAATGGAGCAATGGCTCGATTTGTGTTGGCAAATAAATATCTCGAAACGTTGTTCATTTTAATAATCCGTTTGGGAAATGTAATGGCCAAAAATCACTTAACCGTGCCTATCCAACGATTTTTTATAGGCTTCGAGAAAGCTTTCAATACAGAAAAACCAGAGATAAATGATGAGGAACAAGCAAACACTGTAAAAGATAATCGTTTAAGGTAGGTTAAAGGATAAAAATAATGTTAATATTCACTGTTATTTCATATATAAATCTAACTAAAATTATTAGAATTTTTGATGATTAAGGGCAAAAATGACCAATATTTTAAAATTAGAAACTTTACTCGAAGGTTTTTTTGAATAATTAATGATAATATATTTTTAACAGTTCTAATCCAAAATCCGGTGTAGATCTTACAATCACCGATTCATTTTCACCTTCGAATATAGAAGATACAAGCCATTCAGACTCCAAAAAGTATAAGGTGATTCTTATATTTCGATTTGATACATTCTGTTACAAAAGCAATGTTGGTTTAAATATTTCACAAAATTCTAATTAATATTATTTAATTAAATATTTATGTAGGCACTTGAAGAATTAAAAGAGGTTTTTTCGGCTTCGCTTGCTCACAAAGCATACGTTGCGTTTTATCGTCTTTTAAGTGATGAAATTATGGACGAATTAATTAAAAATCACCCACTTATAAGAGATCTCTTTCATGAATTCGAACAGGAATTACTTTTTCCAGCCTCATCAAGTATTCGTAAGTGTCATAAACTAGAATTTCAGATATTAATTTTTACAAATTTTATGAATAATTTAAATAATTATTTCGTAATTCTTACAGCTTCAGAAAATAAAAAGTTTCTTGATTGCAATGCTAAGGGTTTTGGAAAGATATCTACAATAGGCAATAAAATTAAAGTTCAGGTAAACTTACACCTATCTTTTATGTTTTAAGCCTTATTATTAATATTATTTAGTTATGTGTTAATAATTACTAATGAAAAATAATTAATTTCCTAACAGGGAGATAGAACCAGAGAGGCAGGTCCTAGATTTTCTTGAAACTCTCAGGATTTGTTGTCTGTACAAAATAATGAAACCTGTGTCGCAAAATTTTTCTAAATATTCATTAACGTGAAGCCGTTGGAGCATAGTTACCAACGATTACAGTTTCATACTTTTTTCGTTCAATTTTTAATATTTTAAGATTTTTCGAGTTGAGCCCAATTCTTTGTAGTTCGCAGAATGGGGTCAACTTGCAAAATGTTAAAATATTAAAAATTGAGTGAAAAAAATATGAAACCGTAAACCTTACAACTATATTCGTCCGGCTGCCCCTTAATACACATTAATTTTATGCATTAGTGTATATCTATAGGTATATACATTGCAAAAGAATATATTTATGAGGATTTTTCAAAAAAACAGTATATTCGAAGTCCAAAATTGTTAAAAAAAGTTTTTGTTGAGGCACATTTTCCGTAATTGTTTTTTCTCATTGTATATGAAGTATATGAAAACTACTGTATAAGTCTGCAAGCGAAATAAGCCTTGTGATACATTTTTTTTGACGAATCTAAAAATTATCCGATTGATGCATCAATGCTCATTTTTTTTCTTAATTTTCTAAGTAGTAACTTTTTACATAAGCGTCTTACAAGAATATCTCAGTATACTGTTTATGATAGTTTAAAGTCTCATTTTTTAAATACCCTTGTCAAAATTAGTCTATAGAGATCGAATTAAAGAAATTATACCTAGCATATTCTCTAAAAAAAATGCATAATTTTGCAACCTACGATTGTTTTTGAAAAATTCAAATTTTTGAAAATTGAAAAAGTCCTGCTTAATAATTAGAAATCTATTAAAACAGAACTAGGTACTTTATCTACTCTTCAAAACGTTGTTGAAATTTCTTAACTCATTCATTAAAAATCGAGTTATTCTTTTAAATTTTTATTTAATTTTTTATTCGTCTCTGTGCACTGTTTTCAAGCCGAGATATTGCAGTTTGATAATATAATAACATTAAACTCGTAAACCTAATAATCCTTGTGTGGGTACATGAAAATCTCTGAAAATGAGTTTTTTTCTTTAAACTGTCTATGTGTCAGCTTGAAAACATCGTATACAAGCGAATAAAATCTCTGGATTGAGAGAGATCTAGCTGTTTGATAAAGCACTATTTCGAATATTTGAAGTGTAATATCTCGACTTTTAGTGAATGAATTCGAAAAATTCTAACGAGGTTTTAGAGAGTACAAAATATAAGTAGTTATAATTTGTTAGAATTGTAAATTTTTAAAAAAAATCTCGGGAATTTTTTTAAAGCATATAAGTACTACAACTTTTTAAAATAAACCAGTTCTTATACTAATTTTAATCACGATATTTGAAAGATGAGAGTTTAGACTATCGAAAATAGTATATAAAAGAATTTTTTCAAATTGAAGTTGAGAAGAAAAATTGTATATCGGTGCATTAATAGGATAACTCTTAGAATGGATAAAAATAGTATTACGAAACTTATCTTGCTTGCACACTACATTTTTTATGTAGGTACTGTATCGCATGAAGAATGAGAAAAATCTGGTACAGAAACGTGTCTCGACAGAAAATCTTTACCAATTTTGGACCTTGAAAATAACTGATTTTTTAGAAATGTGCTCATGCTTATAGATATACATTTTGATTATAAAGAGAAGTGAATATTTGTAATTCCAGCCAATTTCTCATTATTTTGCATAAAATGTAATTCCTGAAAATTTAAGAAAATCCGGAGTATACGTCCCTGGTCTATCTCATTGTAAGTAAAAATAAAAATGATAGATTTAACAAAGGTATATAATTAAGATTACCAAAATTGTAAAATAAATTATAATTTATTGTCTCTTATTAAAGGATTTCATTACGATGCGATCTCAAACTACAGAGAATGATTCTTCAACCGTTAGAGAATCCAGTCCTTTTTCGTCTGCAGGACGTCAACTTAGGGGAAATTGGTTGGCATACTGGGAACATGAAATCGGCAGATCAGATAAAGATACTAAATTCAATATCAAACAAATAAAACTTCAAACTTTTGCTGGTCATAATAATAGCATTAGATGCTTGTATGTATTGGATAATGAAAATAGTTTTATGAGTGGGGCTAGAGATCGAACAGTAAAATTATGGAGTTTGAGAAGCCAAGTATGTTTAAATTTAAAATTGAATATTTTAATTAAAAAAAATCATCAATACAGCATTTATTTTTGTTTACAGTATTATTGAAAATTGCATTTTTTCTCCATATAAATTATATGAAAGTAGATAAATGCTGAATATTAATGCAGACGTTAATAATCAAAAATGTTTGCTATATTTTTTTAACTTCCCTTTCAGTTAAAAAAGTCAAATTTCAATAATACTGTAAGCGAAAATAAGAGCTGTATTTTGTCTAAACAAAGATTTAAGCTTATACTTTTATTTTTATTTCGAAAACGTTACATTTCTTCTTTGAAATATTAATGTCACGGATATGCTTTCTGATTATCTGATATTTTTATCTAGATTGTAACAAAAGGTTTTATAATTTAATTCTTTATTAAAAAAGTAGTAAAAATAAATTTAATGTTTTATATTAAAAAATATGTTGATATACAATATTTAGAAAATGCAAGCTAGATATTCTAATCATATGAAATTTAGACTCGCCATATTAAATTATTATTTCTGAAAAATCGCTTAGGGAGATGGAAGTGTCGTATCTTCATGTCAATACACCTATGGAGGTCATAAAAAATCTATTCTTGCCTTAACATTTTTGGAATCTCTTCGATGTGCTGTTACATGCGATGGAACGATTCACTGCTGGGATCCATTCATGGGTTCTTTTCTTGGTTGTCCTGAATCCCCGAGATCAGCACCAGTTAATGTCCTAGTGGCGAGTCCAGCTCCTTGCACAACAATTCTTGTAGCAACTGCAGATATTACATTAAGAGTTATTGACTGTCGAACATTCCAATATGTGAATGAAATGAAGGTTTATATACTCTTTGTGAATTTTATAAAATAATTTTTTTTTAATTATTTTTGGTTTTTATAATAACTTAAAATTATTTGTTCTTATTACTGAATATTTCATTTATAGGTTTCTATGAATCCTACTGGCTTAGTTAGGTGTATAGCAGTTGCACCAAGTGGTCATTGGGTTGCACTTGGTCAAGCATCTGGTTTCCTTACAATTTTGGACATACGTACTGGATTAATAATTGCTTCTTGGAAAGGTCATGAATGTGAGGTACTAATTAAATTCAAAGCTATTACATAAATAACAAACTTTATATTTTAAAATTTTTTACAAAAATTGTAATTAATCTTAAAAATTTTAGATACTTCAGTTAGAAGCATTAAACGAAACAACAATAATTAGCTCTTCTCTTGATCAGACGATTGCAGTGTGGAGTGCAATTGATGGAAAATTAAAGTTTTATTTAAGGTAACTTAATTTTTATAATACATCACTTATTTTGGCACCACCATAATTTTTTTCCAATACTTCTTAATATTAAATCATAATATTTATAAGTTTCTTCAATTAAACTCCCTATTTATATTGTAGAGGGGTCACTGAGCCAATACACTGCATGGCAGTATATGAACAACAACTCATATCAGGTACAACAGCGAATCGTATAGGAGTACATTCAATAGTAGAAGTTTCCACAGCGTATTCGTTTTCCAAACTTCGACAAGATGCCTTCAAAGGTGTATTAACAGCTATGGCTCTTCTTCCTCTAAACAGACTGTTATTGTTAGGAGCTGATAATGGTAACATAAACTTGATATGTTGAGAAACTAGAAAAATCTTGAGCATCAAATGCAAATATGTACTTTTATGTAAAAATAAAATCAACTTTTATTTAAAGATATCATTTATTATTATTAATAGTATTAACTTAAAGTTTTAATAAAATCAATCTATTTCAAGTGATTTTAACCTTTGTCATCTAGTACTTAAATCCATTCTAGTTTTTAAAACTTTAAATGCTGCGTGTGGTGAAAGCTGATAAATATTGACATCTGCTAAAATTTCTTTTGTTATGTTTTCTTCTTCATTTTCTAAAGCTTCCATTAACAAAATAGCTGACCCAATTAACATGTTCAATAAAACACAAGCCTCTACGATTCTAATAAAAATTATAAATCTTAAAAGTTACAAATATCATAACTAATCATTAAATTTAAAAATGCAAATGTACTTACAGAGGAAAATATGATTCTGGTTTATGTGTATATAAACCAAAGATTGGAAGTAAATTTCTTTTAATATCAAATTGCAATTGTGCAGCTCCACCAGTATTAAATTGATTTCGTAGAATAAGTTCGTCAAATAAATGCTATACAAGTGTTAACATAATTTTAGGTATTCATAAAATTATAAGATAAATATTTTAGTATATATTAAAAAACGAAATATTACTTGGTCTATTCTCCTGGCAAAACTTTTCCATGATTGTTGAAATAAAGGTAGTGCAACAGCGTTGTGTAGGGCATGTAACCGATTAACTACTTCTTGAAACATTGGGCAAGCACTAGAAGTTACTGACAATGATGCTACTTCTTTTTCTGATACCATAGCAAACCATCTATTTAAAATAAAATAATAGTTAATATTTAAACCTATGAATTATTTTAATATTTATAAATTTAATACTTTTCATTGCAGTATGATCTACTCTTTGCTTTTACTTCAATAAACACTGAATCACCAATTTCTGACATGAGTTTTTTCTCTAATCGCTGTAATAAACTTACAGCTTCATCAAAAACTGTTATATCTTTCTCACTTTCTTCTATAAAAGATTCAGATAGTATACTTTCATGCATTATTATTTCTGCATCTTCACATTGTTTTTTGAAAAAATACAACTTTAAAAATGGCTAGAAAAACATTTAATATTATATAAAATCATTCTTTTTTTTTAAATTAAGTTAATAATGTAACAAAAAAATTTAATTATGCTTACAACAGTGACACCCCAATCTTGCAAAACACAGGAAACATAATATAAAGTGTTAAGAATAGGAGGCTTAAGAGATGAAAGAGGATCTTTATAGTCTTCATGTAAGAGCTGTAGTAATCGTACTCTCCAGTCATCAATTAACTCAAGTTGCAAATCTAAAAATTGTAACCTGAAATAGATTATAAATAAATACTATAGGTAATTTTATTTGTATACATATAATAATAATATTAAAGTTTTTTGTTACCTATGACCTGGCTGAGGTAGATGATTGTATCTATCAGATACTGTACTCAAAAGTGTAAGGAATGCTTCAGCACACTGCGTTACTTTCATATTATCTGCATGAGGACCTGCTAATCTTGACCAAGCTGTCTCAGAACTCAATATTGCATCCATTTTCTCAGTAGCATCTAATGAAATTTTTAATTAGACAAAAGTTTAATAAAATCTTTTTAAAATTTAGACAAAAGTCAACAAAAATTAAATATATTACATTTTTTTTCCACTGTGATCCATTTTAAAAAAATTTGTGCCTGGGTAAGAACGAATACAGTAGCAGGTTCTGATGATGGGTATAAAAGTGATTCTCTCAATTCTCTTTCAAAACCAAGTGCTTCATCAACTGTGTGAGCAAATAAAGAATCATCATATTGTACAATAGAAAGTTCTGAATTTAATTTCACTACTGCCAATTGCACTAATGATCTCATAAATTCAACTTTAGCATTTATATTATGAAAACCAGCTGCATGACATATTGGTTGAACCATTTTTTCAACCCATTCAGAATGAGTTTTAATATAAGTTAATACTTGAGTGAAAAACCATTCAGGTTTATCTCTCCTATTAGTTTGTTTTGTGCCAGTAAAATGATAAAAGAACCGCTGCTTTAATGGTAGAACAAGCAGAGTCACAGGTAAACATGCTGGCTTAAAACTAGCCAATTGATCACTTGTTGTATATTTTATCATGTAATCTCTATTATTACATGTAAGGATAAATTAAGCTAAATTTTTGTACATATATGTAATTACACTTATTAAAAACTTACTAACATACAGTAATGATTTTGTAAAACTTATGAATATATATATAATATAAAGAGGATACGGTAATTGTAAATGAAATAAATGTTCGGTTATTATTTTAAATCTTGCTATGGACTCATGACTATGCATATTAGATGCATTTGCATTAGCTCCAACAAATGGCCATTTAAGAGCCTTCATTATTTCTTTATATTCTCTATAATGAAAAAGAAAAAATTTTTATTTTATATTTCAATCATTTTTAAAAATAACTTAATTACTCACCCAGTTAATTTCTTTTTTATTTCATCATGCCAATATTGGAGTGTGTTGTGGATGTAATTTTTTAAATTAGTACATGATGAAGTTTCAAGTTTTTGGCAAGTATCTTTTAAAATCACATATGAGACAATACAAGACTCATCATTTCCAGAAAGTAATGACACTTCCAATTCAGTACTGAAAATACAATTGGAAATATAAATAATAACTATATTATTTATTTGCAATTATTGCTTTATTTCTTATCACTATATACCTTAAATCTTCAATGAATTTAACAAATTTTAAATATAAAGATGACTTTTCTAAATAAGAAATATTATCGATAATAGTTTGTAATTCAGCAGTTTTGTTTTCTTGCTGCAATCTTTCACTGATATTTTTACAAGCTGATTGACAACTGAGCTTTATTTCATCTATACAATTAACAATTTGATTAACTTCTTCAACATTTTCTTTAATTATTGAAGGTGCTTCTGAGGAAGCTAAGGATAACTGGAAAAAAGTTCATTATGTGTAATCTTTTAATAAATCATCTAAACAAAAAACTTAAACATACTTACACATTCTTTAACTTTACTTTTCTCATATTCAAGATTCCAATGGATTTGTTCGATTTTTTTCAAATTTGTTAATGTGGATCCCAATTCATCATTTAAGTTTTTCATTACCCTAACCTTAATATCCATTTCGTATTTGATAATTGTGAAATATTAAAAAAGTTAAATACTTCAATATAATGTTTTTTTTATTTATTTAACTGATACCTAATATTCAAAGAATTTGTTTCGCATCTTTCAAAATAAAAATATTAATAAATTTTTAATTTTCTAAAATTTATAGGTGTTATATATTTTTTTACCGTTTCAATCACTTTCCATTCCAACTTGCAAGTTGCAATTTACATTTCGTGGTTTATTATTAGGATTTTTCGAATTACCTGTAATGACGGTTTGCATGAACTGACATATGCACATTGTTATTTGTTATATACATACATTATATAGGCCAACAAAAAATTTTTAGGATAATGGGTGTACTCTACGTAGTATATACTTATCACAAAAAACGTTTTTATGCTTTACAAAAAATTTCTTTTAATATAAACAATAGCTTACAGGTACCTACTTTGGTTATTACAAGTTCTACTAGCAATAATCTCTTAGACTCTATTTCTATATTCCTTGACTCTGCCTGACCTGACAATACTGACGTGCATATACAGTCCATAGTCAACAGTGTCAGTGTCACAGTCGTACACACGTCACACGGTACAATATTACGTCCTTTATGCCTTTATCATCCTTATAAAATGTTTTAAAATATTTGCAGAAAATACCGAAATTGTTATAAATAATAATCATAAAACATGTTTTCCGTAAAAGAAATAAATTTTAAATATATTATACAATAAATAAATATATCTATGCTGCTTTTTGACAATTTCATAAGTTGACAAATGCCGTATTGGTAATGTACTGTAGATTTTGGTTACGTTCTGTAATCTGTAGTCTCACCTAAACGAAATCGATTTTCTGGCAAATCGCGACTATCCGTCTCTTCTCTCTCGTCAGGGACATAATTTGAAATTTTATAAGTGTAAATTTTAGTTTTTATAGTAGTTTTTCTTGATTTAGATAAATGACACAATATTTTAGATATTATTCAGGAAAAAATGGACTTCGGGGTTAATCATTTTCGCAGATAATTCAGTTTGATCAATCAGAACTTAAACAGAGGAAACGCTTTCTGATAAGATATACCAAGGATTGATGGTTTTTCTAAGTCGTATTTTATGAAGAAATATAGGAGAAAATGTGTGAAAATTCGATGTCTGAACAGCTACATCATAGTATGAGTGAACTTGACATTTCAGAGGAAAATGACAGTCCATCTGGCAAAAGGTGGGACCCTGTTGGTGCTAACAATGGAGATGATGATTTTACATTGGAATATAAATATGAACACAGTATGGAAAGGTAGATGGGATTATTGGATTATTATTTTCTTTGTCACGATAGATTTAGAAATTTTAATATTTCCGTTTGGTTCAAACAATCTTAAAAAACTTCACAATAATTTATTCAAAAATTATTTTAAAGTATGCATTTAACAGTATAGGATATATTTAATGCCATAATATAAACTTTTTTTAAATTTTTAGTGGATTATATTTAAGTCTAATTTATTGGCTTTTACAAAACATAATTTATAGTTGAATTTAATAAATTTTATTTTCATACCTTGGAATTTATTTTTATATTTTTAATTTTTTTTATATATTTTAAACATTAATCAACAATACTATAAAATAAATAAACAAATAACAATTTCTTTTGTATGAAATAATACTTCAAAGAATAATCAATGAAAACCATTTTCAGTCATAGTAATGAAATGGAAAAACTCAGAATATTGGAAGAAGAACAAGAAATGCTTAATTCATCTCTTATAGCATTAACAACACATTTTGCACAGGTACATACATTTTAATTAAAAATTTAACAAGTATATAATTGTCAATTTAAATTAATAAAATCTATACAGTTAGATATTTACAATACATTTATTTAGCTTACATATTTATAATTTTAGGTACAATTTCGCCTGAAACAAATATGTGATGCACCAACAGAAAAAAAAGAAGAATTACTAAAAGAATTAGAAGAGTTTGCATTTAGAGGAATCCCTGATATTCAAAGCAACCTTATTTTCAATCCATCAACATCATCAAGTCCTTCCCATGGACCTGACGTAAGATAACTTTGTATTAATTTATTTTATCCCTTTGGACATAGTACAAGGTGCAAAATAGATATATTTTATTTTTCCAGTCATTTTTTTTTTACTTATACATTAACGAAAAGAGCAAGCAATATGAATTTTTTCAATTCACTTTAATAATAAAAGTTTTTAATGAAACTGATAAAATTTATGCATTTATTTAAATATCTATTGTTAAATTTTTTGCAGTCCTTCAAAGTAGATGATAAAGAAGTAGACATGAAAATGGAAATGCAAAAAAATAAACAAAAAGAACTAATATGTCAACTAAAATTGCAATTAGAAGATTTAGAAAAGTATGCATATGAAACTGGTAATGCAGATTTACCCCAAAGTATTGTGTTAGAACGTCAGAATTTGATAATAAGTAAGTACTTAATATAGTAAGTAGATGAACAACATTTTAATAATAAACAAAAAATACAAATAAAAATGTAATTTTTTTTAGATCATCTCAAAGAAAAATTAAATTTTGATGTTGAAGATTTTTGTAAGCTCTCTGCCGATGACTTAAGGTGGCAAGTCGATTTTGCAATAAATCAGGTAAAAATGAACAAATTTTAATAGTATCTTATAAATACTAAATTACAAACTCTACAATTTAACATTTTCAAATTCATCAATTTAATTTTATATATCTATTTACTTATTCATTTGCTTTTTAATAAATAACAAGACTGTAGATATATATTTATTTTTCAGATTGTTAGTCCATTAAAAATGAAAGAACAACTCATAACTCAGTTAAAAACACAAATTACTGATCTGGAAAGATTTATAAGTTATCTTCAAGGAGAAGTTAGCACTGAGACACTAGCCTGTACATGTGCTTGTCCTGTTCACAGTAATGGACCAACTCAAAGTTATAATTCTAAAAGATCATTTCATAAGTCTTCAATAAATGAAAATAGTGCTACCAGTTTAAGCACTGTTAGAAAAGTCATAGCACTATTGCATATGTATATCATGTCACAAATGAGTTGTGGAAGTCAAAAATCTCAAAGAAGTAGAAAAAAAGATACTTTATATGGTTGGCGTGATCTTAGAACTCGTTTAGATATTGCTGTAGAGCATGTACTTGAGACTCTTGCTGAAAGTGAATACTGCAGCAATAGGCGCAACATGCTTCAAGAAATGGCTTATAATTCTGATTCAGATTCTGCTATAAATCAATATGATGCTAAGGTGACATTAGCTGTTAGAAAACATCTAGCAATTTGTATTCGAGATTTGATGCAGCATGGCACTACAACAGATGCCACTGTAAATAGTGTTGTACCTTTTGTCGGATGTTTTGCACAGAGAAGTTACAGCTCAAGTAATCTCATGCATGCATGGGAAATCGTTCTTAAGTATTATGAAATAAAGAATGGTCATCGTTATAATTCTAGTCCAGCTCAAAAATTATCACAGAGTTTCAATCTAGATTTAAATGGCGGACAAATGACTTCTTCAAAGCAGGTATACATAAAATTATGCAGCTCATTGACTGCACTTTTTTTAACAGAATAATGTATTAATTTTTGCTATATGACTTTTTAGAATCTTTTAGTCACAATTGGTAATATCATAACTATGCATTCCCCATATAAGAGAAGCCACGACTCTAATTTCAAAGCATTTATATGCGCTGCTTTAAAGTGAGTAACTTTTTTATATTGATTATATTTCAATATTATATATTCCACTATTGCATAATGACAGAAATTTGTATAACCAGATCAGTAATTAAAGTAACTGTGCTTTGAACAATGATAAATAACAAATTAGTAACAATATAACATTAAATTAATTATTTGTCAGTAAAAATAAAAATCTATGTTGTTTAAAAATACTTAAAAAGAAATTTTAAGCAGTTGTGACAAATAAATTATTTAATTCTTTTAATTAAAATGCATATAATTATATTTTTCGCTAGTATATTTTTTTTAGTATTTATTTCTATTTTTTAAAAATAATATATGCAATATTTAAATTTCTTTTTAGTGCAAATAAGTTGGTTACATGGCTGAAACTTATACTTCAGTGCCAGTATTTGCTAGAAAACTATTATATGCCTTGGAGTTATGTTATCAAAACTGGTATGTTCAAATGATACAGAATATTTAAAAAAAAGTTCTGTAAAGTAATATTTTTAACCTATTTTTCATTTTTAGGCTTTCAAGATGCCTTTCATACATTGGACAAATTAACAAAACATAAATTTGATTTGCCAATAGATCTGGCCGTACAGCAATTCCAAAATATTAAAGAGGCATTCTAACAGAGTGCATTGTAAAATATTTTCTTTTATCTAGTCGTTATAATTCTTGATGGATTTTGTAAAATTACTAAATTTGTAAGAAACAGTTATATGTCTAACAAAATTCATCAAGATGTAAAACAACTAATTTTTTTCAATCATATTGCTCATATTTTAACTTTTATTCTTTTTGTATTACGTCAGATTTACATTAATGAACCAAATCAAAATTTTAATTTTATATATTTTAAAAATCTCTCATTTTAATTCTTATTTTACATAAAAACATATCCAAAGTTTTTTCATTTTGTACATATGTTAATTAATGTATTAAAATTTTACATAGCCTCATTTTCTTTACATTAGTGTTATTATATACGTATGTTATTTATTTTATATATTCTACCTAATTGTTATAAAAATAAATGACTATTATATATGCAAAATCATGTACAGTCATTAATCATAATTCATATTATTACGCCTTTCAATGTCTCTTATTTCTAAAATATCTGTTTTTAAATGTAACTTCATTATTTCTCTCCAAATGTCCATTCTGTGATCTTTATCTTCAATTCCTAATCGCATTAAAATATTTTCATTTAATCTTAATAGTGCTCGTCCTGTGATGTCATGCTTAAAAAAGTAAAATATTAACTTTTAATAAACAATTTTTTTAATGAAATAGATAAAAATAAAAATTACATATAAAAACTTCTCATGATATGATTGATAATAATCACTACAATGTCTTCGTAGCCACTTTTGAACATCTAGTACATTCCACAAGTAAACTGGTCGAGGTCTAGCAGTTCTATTCTAGTTTTCAATAATTATAATGTAACTTTAGTTTTATTTCGAAAGATATTAGTTATCAATTTATGTATTATGTATTTTACCTTTGACTTATTATTTGTATTTATAACTTCTTCTACCATTGTGGTGTTTACAATAATAAATAGGTTTAGTTCATTAATGATTTTTCCATTTTTATTATTACAGTAGAAATTATTGAACTTTATTTATGAAGATAATTATTTAAAAACAAACCTAGAATAGAAAAGAGGTTATACTTGTTGTTGAAGTTTTCAATGAAAGCTTGCTTATATACTGCTCATATTAAAGTGCATCATCTTTTAAACTCTTAAAAAAATTGTATTAGTAATTAAAAAATAAGTAGGTACCTGAATAATTTTTTTTTTCAATAATGTTTATTTTTTACTTCACAATAAATTGAATAAAAATAAAATACATATTTGTTTATCTTCTAAAATCTATCGGTCAGTACCTATACTCGGTATATAGTTATATATATCTACATTTACCTATTTGTCCATTTCTCATCAATGATCAAATGCAGTATAGGTGGCGCGTCGGTAAAAATTATGTTTAGGTACTATGTTGTTCACATGGTATGTAAAATATCTCTAGTAGTAACTAGATCTGTTAACCGTAAAGACAAAATGTACGCATAAATGACGCTGTTGTTCGATACGAAGATTTTCTTTAAAATAGTCGAAGATTTTTGGATCTCCATAGATTTTATGGGATCTCTTATAAAACTAAAAGCAACTTAGTGAAGAAGCGTCGTGACCAGAACTTAAAATAAACATTATTACATACGAGTAATCGATCCACACACCATGTCAAAAAGAAACGACTACAGGAGAGACGACTACCGAAAAGGTTTCAATTAATTGTCTAATTATTTTATTACGTGATTGTTTGCTATTTAAAAAAGTATCCGTAAAAATGACAATTAGGTATTACTTATTGGATTTTATCTTTGAAAATTTTAGAATGTAAAGGTTTACTGAATCAATACAATATAATTAAAGTAAATGAATTAATACGTATACATAAATACTTAAATTATGTAAAATTGGTAATAAGATTACAAATTTTACCTAATGTTTACTGATACTTTTGATTAAATACTTATTCCGTTTAAGAATTTCAAAAAGAAAGGCAAATTTGTAAGTAAATATGTTTGATCTCAATATATTTTACTCTAAAGAATACGTTTTGGCAATTTTAATGAGAATTTTTTCTAGACAGATGTCGAGACTAGGAACCGCGTTGAAATAAACTCATTCACTCAAAAGAACAATGGTACACCTTGTACTGTTGTAAAGCTTCCGGTTAAATTGTCTGCCTTGTTTTTAACTTGATCTGAACTTTGCCAGTGTTTGACGTTGTCAGGGTCAAGTGCCTACAGAGCAGAGGACCGAAGGAGGGAGGATGACGATGACTCAAGATCCAGGGATCGGTCACCACACAGGTCTCATGAACGACACGATTTGTCCAGTGGTGCCTATCAACCACAATCGGGGAAACAGAAACTTGTATTTGGCTTTGAAAAGAAAGCACCCAACAACGACTCAAAGAAAGGTGGTATTCAAATGAAGTTAGGCAGTGGCTCTGTAAGTACCATATACTCGTATCTTCTATTGCTTTTGCTAGGTTTTATTGATACATATTTCTAATAGAATAAAATACTTTATTTTAAACCAATATCTTAAATTGATAAAAGATAAAAGCTTAATTCTTTCTTACAAATTGATGATTGTTTAATGAACATCATTTTTACTAGTTTTAAAATTTATATATAAAAGAAGAGAATTAATATATAAAACTAAGAGTAATTTATTACAAATTTTGGAGCTAATTTTCTCTCTTTTTATAATTATAGAAACTTCAGAAACCTGCTCCTGCACAAAAACCAACTATAGCTTCAGTCTTCAATAATGACGATGACGACGAACCTGAAGAAATGCCTGCCGAAGCTAGAATGCGAATGAGAAATATTGGACGAGAGACACCAACATCAGCAGGACCTAACTCTTTTGGCAAAACAAAGCAAGGATTCTGTGATTCAAAGAAAATTTTTGAAAAAACTTTAAAGAAGGCTATGGAAGAT
This sequence comes from Megastigmus dorsalis, assembly GCA_900490025.1. Taxonomy (NCBI): domain Eukaryota; kingdom Metazoa; phylum Arthropoda; class Insecta; order Hymenoptera; family Megastigmidae; genus Megastigmus; species Megastigmus dorsalis. Next base: position 23,151 of record UELU01119920.1, on the reverse strand, counting down.
GCAAATAAATGATTTTATCTTAATATTTTTAAAAATAAATTAATATAGTTATTACCATTTTAAAGTAGAAGGAATTCATTAAACTGATTGTGAGCTAGTTATTATTTTTGTATTACATAGTGTACGTAAAATTTTCTAATGACAAAATCAATATCAATGCATTGATCACAAACTTAATTTGATTTCATTCTTATTCTAAATTGTGGTAAGAATTTTATAGAATATTTAATGTGAATGTTGTATAGTAGGAATAAGTTTCCCTGCTAATAAATATATTCTTTAACGAAACTAATTAAATGACCATGGATAATTAATTAAATAATTACCTAAAACATTGTTTTTTTTTTCTTCAAAAATAACTATGTAATTTTTTCTTTGAGAAAATATTTTACTTTTTACAAAATTAAAAATAATAAAACAATACAAAATTAATTCTACTCTTTTATTTATATCACTCAATCTAAACTTCAAATCATTTTCAGTATAAATAATTAAATTTTCTGATAAAAACTTAGTAACTATTTGTAAGGGGGTATAAAAATTTATACATCAATTATTTTTAGATTTTTATTTGTAAAAATTACATGTACAGCAATTACTTCCTGTTTTGCTGCCCTTGACGCATGTCCTAAAAATGAAAAAAGTATTTTTAATTAATAACTTATACAAGGAAACCCTTCAGAATTTGAAATAACGATTTTTATACTAGTGAACTAACAGTAGCTGAGTTACAAACATTGAATTATATATATTGTATAATGTTTAAATGTTGATTCAATTAAAAATTACTGTATTTTATAAATGATTACTAAAATTTAGATAGTTGTTAATTTGTAAATAGTTTTATTAGTAATTTTTTTTTTAAAGTTGTGAAACTGAATACTGTTTGACAAACAGGTATTTACAATACATTAGAATTTTAAAATAAAGAGAGCAGTTTATTTAAATAATTTCAAAGGATTGAATATCTCTTAAGAAAATTTTAAATATTTAACTTACGGGTATTAAAATTAAAATTAAATTATTATTTTATTTATGTTAATGTTCCAAATTCTGCTTATTTATTATTGCTTTGTAAATATTAAGTTTTAATATAGGTCCTAGGCAGGTTTCTGTACCCTATTGTACATCTATGCTGGATGGTGTATTGTTGAAAAATAAGATTTTTAATTGTTATAAACAGTATTTCATGAACAAATTGAAAAATTAATTTTTATTTGTATTTAGTGAATTTTAAGCAAAAAAAAATGTAGCCTTTAGTGTCAAAGATAAAAATTGTTAAAATTTCAAAAAAATGCAATATATCTGAATTTTAGCTACTGACTACATATATACCAAAGAGGTATTATACGTATCAAAAATTAAAATTTGAATTGAAGCACACACTTGTATAACATATCGGCATTATAAACTTTTGGTATGTTATCCTTTATTTTTTTTTATCTTCAGTACCTGTTTATCAAATTATACAATACATGTGTATTATATGCGTGCATGTGTATAACCGTGTAGCGACATAGTCCTACATATATATAGCAGAATATAAAATGTGCTAAAAAGGTGCTGAACTAAAGGTAGAAAAAAATTAAATGAAAATGCACCAACTTTATAAAGCCAATTTTTTATACAATTTTATAGTTTAATCAACATTCTAAGTTTGGTATGTAAATAATTCTTTCAGTGTCATGTGGTCAATAGCTGCAATTGAAAAAAATTGCGTTTATTGAAATTTTGACTATTTTTTCTTCGAAAATATTAGTTATACCCAAGAAATACTCAATTTTTTTAATAATACGGCTCAAAGCATGTAAGAAAAACCATGCTGCAAAGAAATTTTATTTTAGTTAAATTATGAACGTTTTTTTTTCAATACAAAGGTAAGAGATTATACAATTAAAAAGAAGAGTATCATTTTTAGGTAACTTCCTTCTTGAAAATTATCCAAATCTCTGTACTGAGTAACTCTAAGTCAATGTCAATGAAACGATTTTATATTGAAAATTAACAATTTATTGACAACTTATATCTTAATAATTTTGATAAGACAGTGTTTAAAAAATCTTCAAAAAAACGCATAGATGTGCTTTCTAATTGAAAATCTCCCTCTGTGGAATTGTCAATATATTTAAAATTTATTTTCCACCCAATACTATACCAAATGAAACTTTATACACAGCTTACAATTTGATAATTTGATAATTTGCACACTGAACCCAATAATTTGAGAAATTTATTACCATTAATTTTACTGCACATATATTTATATGATTAATGAGTTATTAGCAAAGTCTAAAATAAATTCATTAAAGAATTTCATAAATTAGTTAAATAAATGGCTTTAAATAGTAAGTCAATGCATATTTTTTTTACTGTTATAAGGCATTTATAAATTTATTTCTGTATATGAAATAAGTAATAGCATTAAAGTTTTGATCTATAATAATCAAATTGTTCAAAGCATAAAGAAAAATTACCCTGGGGAAGTTGCGAACTGGTGGTGTCCTGATACGTCGGTCAGCCTTAGACCTGTTGCGCACTACTTTGGAGTGAATTGCACATGATACACAGTAGTGCAACTTAGCATAGAGCTTAGGTAATTGGTAAGGAGAATATACACTGGCATCTGTAATATCTCGAACCGCAGCAGCCTCAACAATATTTCGAATAACGAATTTCTTAATGGCCTTATCTTTAGGGACACATCGAGCACAGTTGGTACAACGGACCGGATTCACGTGTCCTCGGCCGTTTTTGGCGCGTCCTGCATTTCTACGCTTGGAAGTCTGTGAAGAAATTAATATTACTTTTAAAAGGCGTGAATTAAAAATTAATTAAACTTTTACACCTCCTTTTTTCTAATCATTAAATAAAATAAAAAGTAAAAAAACTAAATGAAGTACAATTTTTGTATTTATAAAACATACGCGATTTGCGCTATTAACTTTGAATGAACTGTATTATTGCTTTATAGAAATTGTTAAAAGCATTTATACCCGTTTCTTGCTCAAATAAATAGATAGCTAAACAAAATAAATATATGCATTCATGTACATTTGTGAAACACCATATCCTGCAGCTACCCTAATGAAAATATCCGATTAATTTTCATTATTTTACACTATTTTTCGTTAAAACTGACTATAACTGTTTTAAGTTGATTTAAATTTAATCGATTTTAATTGAATGTACTGAAAAATTGAGAAAACGAATATTTTCATCAGGATAAATTCCTTTTTTGTAAATGCATCACACATAGGCAGTGCAAAAAAAATTAAGTTATAATCCTAAAATAGCATTTATAAACATCAATCTTACATATTTTAAATAATAAATTATTTATGTCTAAAAACAATTTCATTAAAAAGTTAATAAAACTCTACTTTCATTAAATGTCACAAATAACCTAAAACTATTATACCACATGGCATAGTTACAATTTTAATTATTAATATACCACTTAAAATTTCGCACAAGTATATTATTTAATAAACCTCTATTGATACATTATTATTTATTTTTGTTTTTAGATAAGTAAAACTACTTAAAATCAATAAAATATTTTAATTTACTGACGAACAAATTGATCTGCACTCACCATTTTTGCAGGTTACCCAGCAAGAGAAACCGGATACAGAAACTGACGAAACATTAAGCGTCGCCTACGTCGCCAGTGTCGCTACTTACGAACTACGTTAATCAAAATAACATCTAACAATTTGAAATATATTTCCGGTCTTTTTTATTATAGTATCATAACTTTGACTGTTTTGAAAAATAAATTATACCTATATACTTAGGTATGCACTTATATATTATCTTATGTTACATTAAAAAAAAAAACATGTAAATGTAAATTTAAGTCAATGATTTATGGATTATTTAATTACATACAATATAGGATTATTAGAATGAAAATATTGTTTATTATTATTATTATTTATAATATATTTACAAAAATTACTGACATACATGTTACATTTTATAAAAGGCCATTTATTAAAATAATAAAGTAATTAAGTTTAACTTAAGTAGAAGTGTACACAAATAATTTAAAATTAAATATATATATATATAATATTAAAATGATGAAACTGAATTTATTATTATTAAATATTTAAATTTTTATTTGTAATCGTACATTATAAAAAATAATTACTTTTACTTTCAAATGGAAATTTTAAGTTATAGTAAATAGTAAAATAGGATTGGTAAAAAAATCAATTTATATAAAAAGCTAATCTTTTTAGTTATAAGATTATAAAAAGTCTGTAAACGCTATTAACGTAAACACTATTTTATAGAAACTTTTTTACATTTGAGTTGCTTTTACTTTATCCATATCAAGTAATGATTATATGAGTCATGTTTGTAAATCTTAATAAATTTAGTAAAAGTTGACAATAATTTGACTGCCTTGTAAGATAAAATACGAAGATATATTCTAATATAAATACAAACTTCTGGCATACAAGCTTCGCAGGGAAATTCGCTTCTGTTTTTAGTTGTCAGTATATAATAAAACGAAACTTAGTTATTTAAAATTAAATGAATACAAAAAGTGATTACTTTAAAATCATCAAAACATTACCACTTTTGCTCAACGAGACTACAATTATACACAAAAACAAAAGGGTTATTAACGAATTATATTAGACATTCGACGATGTATTATGTATCTCGCAATGTTTGATATGAAACAAAATATTAGAGGTAATAAAGAAAAAAATCTTTTTAAGCGTGAAAAAAATTAGTTTGCTTCCGAAGAATTCGTCCAATAATGCGCTTGCATAGAAAGTCGCTGATTGTTACTCGGCTTCAAGGGAGTCGTAAAATGTACAGCTTTTGGAAAACGTTCATGGTAACGCTCCAGTCTTAAGTATTTAACAGTGACCAAATGTCCTAGGAAAAAAAATAATGTAAATAAAGGCATAAAAGTAAGAAGATAATTATGTATTTGCTATGAAACTTTACCATCAAACCAACACCCATGTAAAGCTTTATAAGCTTTACCAGCATCTTCCTGAGACATACATTTCATGTACACGCATCCTTCACGACTTCCACGATCAACTTTAATGTGTAAAATCTTGACTCCTTCACCGCACTTTTCAAGTATAGCATCTTTCACTTTTGTCTCCCAATCTTCTTCGAATTCCCTGCAAATTATTTAATTTCAATAATAAGAATGAACAAGGTATGTACTTATGTAATATAAAGTTTGTAAGTTTGTAACTTACACATCTGGATCAAACATATGTCTTATTTTGAGACATGGAGTTGGAGAACATGCCGGACTGTTTACTGAACCTTCCATAGTTTCAAATGCACTTCCTTGCCATACTTTAGACATTTTTGGAGTAGGACTGGCACTTGGTGAACTAGATCCAGCTGAGTTGCTGGGTAACCAGCGCCAAACTTGAAATTCTTCTCCAGAAACCAATTGAACCTCTCTTCGGATTCTGCAAATATCAATTGTATGTGCTTTAAGTATTTACAATTTTTATAAACACGAACATAATTTAACAAGATATTAAATTTAATTTGGGAGATGAGAACATTTTTTCAATTTTTTATGTATGTATTCATTAATTACCTTGATTCATTTTCATCTAAAAACTTGACTGCTTTTTCCCATAGTCCAGCTAAATTCTTTCTATCTTTTGGGGGTATGAGATTATCTCTTATGTGATTTATTGCTAGATAACTTTCTTGTGTACCACCAGGACTAGTTGTTGCAAAGCTTTGATGATGCAGTTCAAGCATACTTATAATTTCACTGACTAAATTAAATACTTCTCGTTCTGTATTTTTTCTATACCGCCAATATGCAAGTACTAATTTCTGACATCCAATAATCACTAATGCACCTATAATTACATATTTCATAATGAAAACATTCTTTGGTGTAATATATAATTACAAACAATTTATACTTATATATTTTAAACTTATTTTTATAGTACACTTATTAAAAAGTTATGAAAATTTTTTTTATAATACTTCAAATATGAGTGAGCTTAAAATAATTAATAAAAATAAAATATTTTTTATTATAATTCAAAGTGCAGTATATGTTAAAAAGAAAATAGTGCAACTGAATGAAAAATTCTTTATACCATTCATCAAGCTTGTATACTTTATATGATACAGCTCTATGCAATACTAGAAACATATATGTTATCATTTGTTATTTTTCTGCAGTAGTTAACTTACTTATAATTCTATCTTTTCAAATTTAGATTTGTGGTGCTCTTTATATATAATTTTAACTACAAATAACCTAAACATATTAAATTTACACAGTAAATAATTTTAACAGTTAATTAAATAAACTTATTTTATTCATACAATATTTAATTATTTAGAAAAATTTTTTAATGCTAGAGATTATCTGTATAAAATAGTTACAATAAAATCTAATTAACTACTAAATAAATTAATAGGCAATACAGAAACATGCATTGATTCTAAGAAAGAATGCACTACTTCAGGACACATAACTGGCAGAACCAAAAATGACGTCAGTCAGAAATTTACCAAAAGCAGCTATCAGAAGTGATGAAAATACAGTCAGAATTCGCTTTCTCACAAGACATTGGAGGGGTAAATCTGGTTCTGGTATTAATATTCCCAGTTTTCCATCCAACCTTGTCAAAAATATTTTTTCCTGTAATAATTATTTAATATCTCATTTATAAAACTGTGCAAAAACTAATAAAATTTATTAGTAAAATATTTTATTTCCACTTGCCATTGAATCAATAATTTGTGGTGTCTCATTTTCATCAGCGATATCTACAAGAGACATTCCCCACTTAGGGTTTTTAAAAAGAAGTAAATGGGCCATATATAAACTCTCTTTAACTTTTAGTTCTGCCTGTAAAATTAAATAATACAATGTTTATTAAAATGTATAATTTTAATTCTAGCAATACTATATAGTTGTAAAACCTACCATTTCAGAGTTTGAAAACATTTTAATAATTTCATTATTGTTTAAATATGGTGGTTCTTTCGTGTTATCACATTGTGCTGATACAGCTCTTCTCATTAAAACTGGATGGAGTCGTTTTATTAAGTGCAAAGAATCCTTGACATTTTCTTCAGGTATACAGTTTGCACCAGCTTTATTTTGATCATATGATGCTGGAGAGCACAGTGGTATATCACTATCTATAAAAGGGAAGGATAATGAAAAATAAGAAAAGTGCACATCCTGCAAAAATATTTTATTGAAAAATTGGCATAGGCGATCAAAGCACTGTTCTGTAAAAAGCTTTATAAGTAAGCAATAAAACGCTTTTAGCTGAAGATGAATTATACGTACTTGGCATATCAGGAATGCTGCTTGATCAGCAAAATTTTCTGATGTCAGTATTAAAGCTTGATTTTTTTTCTATTAATAAAATACACTTGATCGCCTATGCTATATTTGCCAATCTTGACTTTTAAATTTAGATTTATGTAAAACAATTTTTTCCAGTGTTATTAAAATAAATGCCTTACATATCACAAACTATTATGTTCATTATTTGTTTAAATTCGCTCAATCATTTTATGAGTGAGATCAAACTAGGAATTTAGAAAGGGAAAATTATAATTGTTTAAATAATAGAATAGTTTTATTGTTTTGAACATTCAAATTTTATTAATTTAAACAAGAACAATTTAAGTGTATAAACTTTTTTATCTATATTCTTTCAAATATTATCATGTATTTTTATATGTATTTATACATCAGTTAATTACACAGCATTATTAAAAATATCAAATGAGATTGTCAAGTACATTAAATTGGAAAACTAAATTTCATGAAAATTAAAGTAGATATTAATTTTGAGTAATTGTAAGATATATAATTTTTTTCAAGTAAATAATTTTGATATTAATTTTGATGTTAATATATCTATAGTACTTATTAAAATTTTTTAACTAACAACAATAATAAAAAATAGAGTAAGTACAACAAACGCACATTAAACTTGACTTTTTAAATTAATTACATACCAGAAGGTAAGAGTGGAAAGTTGTCAGCTTTTCCTTCAAGTCCTAGATATACAATTGCCAAACCTCCAAAAAACAAAGCTAATACTATTACAAGAACCATTGATATGAGGTTTTGGTTGTTTTTCACTTCTTCTCGAGGAGTGGTAGATGATTTAAATATTTTGTTGATATCTCGAGTCTTATCCAAAGAAGAGGTGACATATGTCATGCTAAAATGAGAAATAATAGTAATTATTCTTTAATAACGTAATCATAAGATGAATTTTCCAAATATATATTAAAAAAATAAAGTATTACCTTGAAGTAGTTCTTAGTGGTGATGTAAAATGACCATTAGAGTCGGTTTCTTTTACTTCAGATGAACTATTTAAGCCAGACAAACGATATTTCGACCCTACATTTAACAAAAATTAAATAATATTTTGTACACATTTTAACTAATATTAACTTAAAAAACTTATTTTTAATGTAAATCCTTTAATAAATTAAATAGTTGTAAATTATAAAGTTATATAATTTCTGAATAAATTGTATCTCACATATAAATTACCTTTTAGAGTAGATTTAGATAAAGATGGCAAATGTGCAGATGCTTGAACACTAAGCCTGCGGGTGAATTCAGATAAATAAGGTGTTTCAAAAGTAGACAAAAGATCAGATTTCTTTGAACTATCTCTTGATGATAGTGAATCATTTCTAGTAGAGTCTAAGATTGTACTTGATTTAGGCAAGTTTACTGAATATTTATCATCTTTGTTAATTGTACTTGTACTTGTTGTACTTGCACGTAAAATAGTTTCATGATTATCTCGCAATGACCTCCTCCAATTTGTTTCATATGATTTTTGTGAACTCAAGTCTGCTACTGCAGTATTAGCAGATCTATCGTTGTACAGTTTAGTAGTACCACCACCAAACTTGGGAACTATAATAGGTTGTTGTGAAATTTCTTCAATAGCGTCTGAATCTGAACCGGTTTCTAAGCCATCATTATCATTATCATTAGATGATTTGTTTGTTTTCACGAAAGATTTTTCTACTTTTGACGATAAACGATTAGTTAAACTTGGTAAAGGACTATTATAATCTGATGCTTCCAAATCTGTTGCATTCAAATTTTTTGATATACGCTTCTTAGTTGGACTCTTCGTTATATTTGTTGGTGCAATTGGTGCTGATGCAGGTGGAGGCATAGGATTTGCTAGAGTCTGTCGTCGTGTATTAAGGGGAACTTTCTTCTTTTTCTTAGTACTAGCTGAATTATCATCATCTGTGTCATCACTACTGTACCTGTAAAAAGTATAAATAATAGGTGGTAGAAAAATCTTTTGAACAGTTTTAAACTTATTTCATTGCAAAATATAGATAATACTATTTTATTAGATTTAACTAGTGCTAGGAGTAAAAACAAAAAATGAATTATATTTGTATTATTAAATACTTTTATTTGAAAAAGTTTAATGATGTTAATATTACAAATGTACACATAAAAATGTACATATATTATTATTTTAAATATTATTTATATCTTGTAACCTAATTTTATTTCTTACTTTTTTAAATAACTTTAATTTTTAATATGAACTTTTTTTAATAATTATTTGCAAGTCTTATGTAAAAAACCATAGTACTTTAAAAATTAAAATATAATTTTTTTTTTATCATACACAGTTCATTCATCAGATATATCTAGTGAGACAAAAATACTTGTTGAATCTAGTTCACCAGAAATCATTTTTAAGAATATATGTTTCTTTACATAATTCTAAATTAAATAAATCTTAGAAAATAATATTAAACTAAGCATTTTTTTTTCATTCATATAAAAATATGAATATAGAATAATTTTAATAATATTATATTATATATTAAGCTTTTAAAAAATTCAATGTATTACCTTGCAGCTAGAGAGTGTCTAGAGCCTGTTGGTGCAGCACGTGATTCCATTAACATTTTTAATTTCTTCACAAGAATCTTTCTAGTAGTGTGGGTAACTGGACCAACAGGACATCCATATTCGGAAAGTTTGGTACGAAGTTCTGAATCAGTAAGTGCTTCTACAGACATTTTTGCAGTAATAAATTCAACTGTGAGTTTTGAAATATTACTCGACCCAGAGTCTTTATTAAATTCTTGATCAGTCTATCTTCTCACTGGCTTCTACTTCAATTATTTAGACAGGTTTATCTATTATTTAAAACAAAATAAAACTAGATTTATTTATGTTCAACACACATTTAATTAATAATTTAATTTTTAATCAATAAAAGTTTGATCAACTGTAAAAATGAAACCAAGTATAACTATAAAATTAATCAAGTGCAATAATTATAATCCTAATAATTAATCAACAAATATCTTTATATAAAAATAAATTTTATTATCATAATAGTAATGAAATGACGATGTTTAATTTAATAAGTTGGCTTCACAATATCATTAAATCTACACAGTACTACAAGGTTCTTCAGAACGATTTACAATTCCTATAAATTGCTGGAATTCCTCATAGTACTTCAAAATATGAAAGTCGTATTAATGTTAACCTGTACGTAGACAAGACTTATTTTGATAGTGGCTCTCTATACACACTTGAATGCAAAATCAGTTTCATAATGTAAAATTGAGAAACAAATACAAGATAACCACCACTTACATTCGCTTAATTTACAACTTCTGATTAACTTTATATTGTAAATGCATATACCTATTATGTACATATTCATACACACCATCGTGCGACGCTTATAAGTACAGTAAAACGGCAGTACAAAGGGTAGTTAAGGATCTGTAGAAGAAATTGCAAGTAATAAGTAGAGAAATTAAGAAAACAAACTTTATCGGCTAGTCTTCGAAAAAAGTTGAATAAAATCCAGAGGGATGGCGTAAAAGGGGCGCAAAGTGCGCATTTCTTCGGAAAGTAACGAGTTCCCGGTTGCGGCGTTTTGTTCTTCGTCGCCCGGTTGCTGTCCCTTAAGGTGAGCTTTCATGCAACGAGTGAATTACTAATTCACCACGAATGCCCAAGCCCATGCATTAAAGACAGATGCATGAAATTGGGGCTTTAGTTCATGTCCAATGTTGAGATAAAAAAAAAAAGAAGAGCCAGGGGCCAGGGCTCGCCGCTACCGCCGCGTGTTCACGATGTGTGTGTTGCACATATAGGTAGAACAGAACAGAGTGAGCCAGAGACGTTATAGCGAGTAAGAGAGAAAAAGTGGTGAAAGAGCTTCAGAGGGAGACCAGATACTCACCTCCTCGGTGCCCGCTACGACAGTTCTCCTGTCCTTCTTATTTTCCTTCTCTTTTCTTTTGCCGCCACGGCTCTCGGGCTCTTTTGCTCTCGTTTTTTTTTGCCTCCCAGCACTCCCCGGTATCTTCCCTCCACACTCGGACGTATATGTGTATGTATCAAATGTCGAAAAATTGAGCTGTTCTCGCTTTATTAACCTCGGGGCCGGACATCACGCTTTTCCAAAAAACACCTAAAAACACGCACAGACAGCAGCGGATACCGGCGGCGGCGCGGCGCACATAACGGTCGCTCGAAAATGCAAAATGCGCGGACAGACAAGGATGAAGGAGAGCGGCAGTGGCGGTGGCGACGCACACAACTCAGCGCTCGGGCTCGACAGTATATAGTTAGGAGTCGCGCGATCGTATCGTAAACTCACTTATATATATATACTATAGTAGCATACGAAGAGAGAGAGAGAGAGAGAGAATATATAAATGCATATATATATATATATGTATATATATCCTCTTCTTAGTTCTGCTACGAAAAAGTGGGGGAAGAAGGAACGCGCGCAAAAGTCGCTTCTGAGTTCTGAGTTCTGCATCTTCGCGAATCACGATTGAGAATTTCGAAAATATTTTTATTGCTAATGTCAATCAGCGATAATAATAAAGTAAGGAATATATTTTTATACATGTAAATACAATAATTTTATTAATTTCAAATGTTGACCGTCATAAAAGAAAGTAAGAAAATAAAAAATAATTCATATAGATATATATTTTATTGAAGAAAAGCCTAAGAAGATACGAGATGAACTAAAATATGAAATGCGTTCCTATATATAGTACACATAGTACATCATTGGTAATGCCATTTACCAGTATCGGAGTAAGTATATATAATGAAATCTTTGCAATGGCTACATAGAACTATGCAATTATAAACATTTTTATTTAAAATCTTGTTTTATGTTAGCAAATAAAATAAATGAACTTAATAAAATAATATTAATAATACACTCGATCATAATTTAAATGTAATAAATAAAAGAGTATACCGAGTAAACCTATTATACGATATATATATATATATATTATGAGCACTGGGCTTCGTTGGATCTTGGATGTAATATATAGAATGATGGACATCCGCGAATGTTTATATGATGGTACATAATATCAAATTCAAATTATAATACTTACCATCGGGGACGCTACCGCACCCATTGATATATAGATATACAATTTGTAAGAAGAATATGCTAATAGCGAATTTAGATAAATAAGCTTGCATATGTAGATATATTTAAACTAGTCAGTATAAACTCGATCACTATATTATTGTATAAAACATTTTTTGGCGGCACTTTGAATTGTGAAAAATTTATTACATTTCAAAAACAACAATAATAAATAATTGATTCATTTTAATTGGTTCCACAGTATTCCTGAAAAAAATTAATAAATTTATGTTAGCAATGGAAAACTTGGTATGCATTAATGAAACGTTTTATCAAAAAATATTGTAAGGGTACTACTAAATTCTTTCATAAATACTACATTATTGATAAATTATATGTAACGATATAAAAATACTTAGGTACCTATAAGTATAAGATTCTATGTTAACTGTATTCAAACTCTATAATTCTTATAAATAAAAGAGAAACGTATTAATTTAGGTAGTTCGAAAATTATGATTGGAACATAAGTCTGTTCCATATTTATCCTAGAGAAGGTAAAACGCACGCGCCTTAGTGAAAATCCACCCCGTGTCCCCGTCAAGTCAAAAGCTGGAACACCAGTCTTCGGGAGCAATGGCAATCTAATTAAGTGACATTAAGCAGCTGAATTTGTTTTGCCAGTATTTCGGCAAAAGCCGAAAGATAATTGGAAATGGCTCTTCGAAAAGTAAAGGGAAACTTCGAACGTATGTTCGATAAAAACCTTACAGATCTCGTCCGTGGAATTAGGAACAATAAGGAGAACGAGGTATACAACTTACCACTTCTGGGAGGTTATTTATGTTTAACTTTATCTTTTTTTGTTTTGAAAATTATTTTCTAAATATTATTTTGTTATTTACTTATTTTTGAAATTGCATGTTCTTCAATTTTGTCAATAGATGATTAAATTTTATATACTTAACTAATTTGAAGAAGTAATGCTCCAGCAATATTAAAAATTTTAAATAGTAAAAAACATTTGTTTTTTTTGTCAAATATTTAATTTTTATAAGTGGTTTTTTAAATGTCTTTCTGAATCCTTATGTAATAATACTTGATGCATGTTTTATAATTTGAAAAGTAAAGAGACTAATTTTTTTGGAATATGTTTTATTCACTATCTTACAAAAATTAGTAAATAAAAGTTTCTATTAAATATTTTACATCTTATGTTAACTAGTAAGATATTAGGGCACAATTGTTACTATAATTCTTAAAATTTTATATCTTTTCATTTAACTTCAAATTAATTTACCTGTTTAATTTCAGGCAAAATATATAGCGCAATGCATGGAAGAAATAAAACAAGAACTGAGACAAGATAACACAGCAGTTAAGGCAAATGCAGTTGCTAAACTTACCTATGTATGTATTTACCTATTTATTTATATTCTATTAATATTAATCATTTTATATTATAAAGTTAAGTAATATATTATTGTTTATAATGTAACAATATTTTTTGGTTGATGAATTTTTAGTTGCAAATGCTGGGTTATGATATAAGTTGGGCTGGATTTAATATTATAGAAGTTATGTCTTCTTCAAAATTTACATTTAAGAGAATTGGATATTTAGCTGCTAGTCAAAGTTTTCATATGGAATCTGAAGTAAGTTTGTCAAAATTCTTAGCAATAAAATTGTAATTTAAATATTGAAATAAATTAATTTCTAATATGTAATATTTTAACAGTTATTGATGTTAACGACCAATATGATACGAAAAGATTTAAATAGCTCTAATCAATATGATGCTGGACTAGCTTTAAGTGGTTTATCATGTTTTGTTAATCAAGACTTAGCTAGAGATTTGGTTAATGATATAATGACTTTATTAACTTCTACTAAACCTTATTTGAGAAAAAAAGCAGTGTTAATGATGTATAAAGTATTCCTTCGATTTCCGGAAGCCCTAAGGCCAGCATTTCCTAGATTGAAGGAAAAATTGGAAGATCCAGATAGTGGAGTGCAATCAGCAGCAGTCAATGTAGTTTGTGAGTTAGCTAGAAAAAATCCAAAAAACTATCTGAGTTTAGCACCTGTATTTTTTAAACTAATGACAACATCTACAAACAATTGGATGCTCATCAAAATTATTAAATTGGTGAGACTATTATATAGTTCAATAAAATAGTGCATTTTTTTTTTTTTGGTACTAATATGCATAATTATTAAGTATTTTTCAAGCCATTGATACTTTTTCAACATATGAATTCTTTGGGCCTGTTTTTGACTTAGCTACAATTTAATTTTTAATCTTTTTTGTTTTATTTTTGATTTTAGCTAATTATTATTTTCTATTTGAATAATCTAAATTTTCTACTATTATTATACACTAAAATAAATCAAAAATAGGCCTCATTTAATTGACTGTTCTTAAATTTAAAAATGAACTGAGTAAAATTTTTCTCCTTTTTGCGTGCTTAGTTCTCAACGATAACGCTGATCGAGCCAAAAATGGGCCGCCGATTGACTCAGCCCCTAATTGACCTGATATCAAGGTTCTAGCGTTGATTGATTTCATTTATACAATAGTAGTGCCGTTATTTTTTAATATTAGTAAATCATTTCACAATAGCTTTCTAATAGAAAATACTATTCATTTGCTGCCCATATGATACATATAATTTGTGTATAAACATATCATTAATCGCTAGTTTTTGTTCAGACTATTTTTAATATTTACAGTTTGGCGCATTGACACCTCTAGAACCTAGGCTTGGCAAAAAATTGATAGAACCGCTAACGAATTTAATACACAGGTATTTTATACATACATATGTAGATAGACACATAAATTAATTATTTTTTTTATTATTTTCTAATACACAATTATATATGCTATATTTATTTAATGCAAATAAGCTTTAGTTTATTATCAATATTTTTTAAATCCTTTACATGCTTGATAATTTTTATAGTATATTAAGTAGATTTTTTACTTCTTATCATCACTTAAAAAGTATTTAGACATTACATAGATTTTAAATTAAAATTTATTATAATCTATTTTATTTCATAAATACTTTTATTTTAAATTTTAAATAGAATATGAAATATATATTTCAAAACTATCGCAATTCTTATACTAAAAAATTATCAAATTCATCAGTATTTTAAACTTTTAGTGTAGTATATATAAGTATTAAAATAATCTATAATAAATATATTAATTTATACTACAGCACATCAGCAATGTCTTTACTATACGAATGTATCAACACCGTAATAGCTGTACTAATATCAATATCATCAGGTATGCCAAATCATTCTGACTCAATTCAGTTATGTGTACAAAAATTAAGGATACTCATCGAGGATACTGATCAAAATTTGAAATATTTGGGACTACTTGCCATGTCAAAAATTTTAAAAACTCATCCTAAGAGTGTGCAAGCACACAAGGATCTTATAATGCAATGTTTAGATGACAAAGATGAAAGTATAAGGTTACGAGCATTAGATTTACTTTATGGAATGGTATCTAAGAAGAATTTAATGGAAATTGTTAGAAAATTAATGGTGCACATGGATAAAGCTGAGGGTACAACTTATAGAGATGAGTTGTTGTCAAAGATTATTCAAATATGTTCACAAAATAATTATCAGTTTATCACTTACTTTGAGTGGTAAAATTTATTTTAAAATTTTCATTTATTATATTCAAAGGTCGCATATGAATTTTACAATAATTATTTATAGTTTTTTTAATAAACAATTTGAAAATTTGTCTAAAAAGTATTATTAAGAACTTTCTGAAATACTAAAAAAGGACCTAGGCGAGATCAGAATATAATGAAGTCTTTAAAAGAAATATGCAAAGCGTACATCGTCACTTACAGTATAAAAAATATTAAATAAAAAAAAAATGATTAAGAATCGGGTCTTCCAATACTCGTCTTTTTCTACTTCCATGTATTAAGCATATTTTCCGTTAAGTGAGGCAATTTTTTCTTTTAATTAAACGGTTATTTTATACTCTGAATGCTAATGAATGATAGTGCATGCTTCGAACATTTTCCTTGTAATGTCAAAGCCAGTGTTAGAATTCTTCTTTTAACTAAAAAAATGCACATATAAATTTAAATAAATTTGTAAATAAATATGACAATATTGTAGACCTTTGAATATTCCTATGAATTTTTTTATTTTACATGCCTAATTAATCATCTCTGGAACAGGTACATATCAGTTCTTGTTGATTTAACGCGTATGGAAGGAACTAAGCATGGTAAATTAATAGCAACGCAGTTGTTAGATGTTGCAATTCGTGTGCAAGCTATAAGAAAATATGCCGTTCAACAGTGTGCAATATTACTTGAAAATGCTTGTCTTTTGACGGGTCAGCCAAGAGCAACCATGTCTGAGGTATTGTACGCAGCAGCGTGGATATGTGGTGAATTTTCCAGGTTAGTCTTTGTTTATATACACTTTATATTTAATAGAAGTTACTACATTTCTATTTGTTTTGATAAAAGTTACTTTATGGATTTTATATTTAGAAATCAAAAGGGGGATGCCAAATTTTGATCTCAAAACCAGTACTTAAACAACTTACACCATCATGTTGCACTTGATAAGAAGGAATTTAAAAAAAATTAAACCTGTAAACTCTGGGGAAACTGAGATATAGCTTGTTCAAAATCCAAAACCAACGTGCAAGAGTATATCTACAGACATAGAAAATTAGTAGAAGAGTTTCGAGTATAGTCAGACGTCGATATCTAAAGATATACTGCCAGTGTTAATTTTCATTTTTTCAATTATTAACATGATATATCTCGGCTTTCGTAGGGGTTAAATGGGTAGTTTTTTTAATTTACTTTTGACTAGCGCTATACAAAGTCGTTAAGGTATCGGTTTTGAGGCCGAAATGCATGTGTCGTTGGCATCCTTCTTTGTTTTAAATTATATAATGTTTTTTAATACTATGAATTTTTTATTTTTAATGAGATAATATTGAATCTAAGTTTTTATGTGTGAATAAATATTTTGTATGTAATGAATTTTATCAACAGCGAACTAGATGATCCAATGACAACATTACAATCTATGCTGAGGCCTCAAGTATCCAGTTTGCCTGGTCATATACAAGCTGTTTATGTCCATAATATATTAAAATTAATTGCCGCTATTTTAAGTAAAGATGATGAGACTGACACAAATACAATGCAGCAGGTACATTTTATTTTGAATTGCATTTTTTGTAAATACTGAAATATTATTTAATATATATTTATTTAAAATTATTAATAGATTGCTGATTTAAAAGAAAAGTTAGTGGCGTTTGTTTGTAGTAGTGATTTGGAAGTTCAAGAAAGGTCAAGTTCTGCTGTAGCTTTACTCGAATGTTTAATTGAAAACCCAAATTTAGCGAAAGAAATATCCGAGTCTTTTGTTGGTGAATTAAACCCAGTGGCTCCCAAAGCTCAAAGAAAGGTAGTAATACTTGAATAATTTACTAACAAGGAGATGACCAGACATGCGAATCATGGATTTTCTTAAAACTTTCAGTAATCACATTTTGTGCAAAATAATGAGACCCATGTATCGAGATTTTTACTGAATAGGCCATTGAACCTAAGATATTTACCACTCTTTATGTTCATAATGTATATATATATATATATTGTTTTGTAGTATGTGTAGATATACGTTAATGCATAAAATCAATATGAATTGGTGAATATTTTGATTTACAGGGCCTATTCAATAAAACACCGATACACGGGTCTCATTATTGCGCAAAAAGTATTTCCTGAGAATCCAGGATCCACATCTCTGGTCATCTCCTTGTGACTATTAATTAAATTTCATATAAATTATATAAAACACACAAATCAAATTTTTTTACAGAAATTGAATGATGTGCATTATATGTTATGTTGTAGGTGCCAATACCAGAAGATTTAGATCTTGATTCATGGATCAACGATCCACCTTCTGAAAGTTCTGATTCTGAAGATATGGATATGAATGATATTTTCGTCAAGTCAGAAAAAATGAGCGATAATTATAATAAACGTCAATCATATGAACCAACTGCGGAAGAGTTAGAAATGAGGCGGGAAGCAAGAAAGTTAGAACAGCAAAATAATCCACATTATTTAAAAAATTCTACAACCACTAATAAGAAAATTACATTTTCTGGAAATAATGAAGATTATGAAAATATCCCTATTACTGAATTAGATATTCCCATATCTTTAAAAGTTTCTGAACCTATTCATTCAAGTAAATACTTCGATATGCATCAAAGTGAAGCATTAGACCGTAAACGACATAAGAAAACAAGCAAAAAGAAAAAATCGAGAAAAAGTAATTTTATATTTCTTTGAGTTAACGGTTCTTTTTTATCAGTAATAGCTTAAAATCTTGTATTTATTTCTTATAGATAAGAAATCTAGCAGCTCAGATGATGAATTTTATCCAATACAACTTGTAAATAAAGGAATTGGTGAACTGCCACCAGGAGCAGCATTGAGTGATAGTGATGATAATGATTCAAAAGATGTTAACGATCCTCACAGAGCTCTTAACATTGACCTTGATATGCCTTTGCGAGAGGACGAACGATTGCCTGTCTTGGAACATCGAATATTGGATACTCATATAATTCATAATACATCAGATAACACTGTTAATAAGCCAGAAAAGGTAAGTAAATTTAATATTTTATTTAATTAATAAGAATATTATTTTTTGCAATTTTAAACTATGGTTTTCGTAAATTAGAGTTTCAAAAAACAAAAGAAGAAACATAATTCCAAGGAAAGTAAGGGAAAAAGTGAATCAAAAGGTAGTCAAGATGTTGATTTGCTAAATGTGGGTGAACCAGAGGAAGACGGAGGAAAGGAGAAGCCAATTGTTAAGGAAAAAGGTGTTGAAAGCAAAAAATCTAAGCGTAAGAAAGGGAAAACTAGTAGTAAAGAAAAAGAAGACAATACTATATATGAGAAAATTGGAAAAAAGTCGAAGAAAGTTAAGAATAAGAAAAACAAGGAAAACCAAGATTATGAAGAAACTGCCGGAATTTCCACGCCTTCTAAAGAAATATTGCCAAGTAGAGATCTTAACTTTGATACTGAGACTAATGTCTCTAACCAACAACCAGCTTCTTATAAAGAGCTGGCTCAAGATAAGACTGTGAAAGTGCTCTATGAAATTAAGCACTTGGAGCATGATACAAGTAAAATTATTTTATTAATTTCATTTATAAACAAATCAGAAAGTATAATAAAAGAATTGGTATTTAATGTTTCGGATACCTCAAGTTTACAATTAGAACGGAGGGTAAGGAATATTTTTAAAAATTGAAAAGATAAATATAACTAATAATTTAATTTGGTAGTACAGAATAAAGTAAAATGAATTATTTTTTAAAAATAACGAAAATTATAAATTTAATCTTTCAGCCAAAAGATGAATATGGAATTAAAATGAATTTCCAATTACTTCCTTTAAGCTCCAGTGAAGCTCATATTGCAATAATAGTGTCTGATGTGACTTTTTGTCAAAAGCTTCGTGGTACTCTAACATATATGGTGCAAAGTTCAAGTGGTACAATGCAAGATAAACTTGATTTTACTCTACGTTTACCTTGCAGTAGTTTTATAGTTGGTCGAATTTCACATAATGATATTCTTACGGAATTATTAAAAAGTGGTCAACTTCTACATAAGTTAAGACACGAAATTACTGCATGTAAGGATTTCAATGGTGTACTGAAGAATATCTGCAGTGAATGCCATCTTACGCTTGTTGAGCATATAGATGATACAGCATCATTGTATGGACAATCTCTTAAGGGACACCACGTCTGCCTTTTAATTAAACAAAATGTAAGATCATAAAATCTACTAAAATATGAGGTTCTAAACATAAAAATTATTATCTACTATTATTACCATTAGAAATAATATAAACATAATGAAATGTATTAATCAGGATAAAAAACTGATCTAAAAATTTTAGTGCATTTTTAAAATTATTTACTTTTTACATAATACATTAATAAAACATTGCTTTCATTTAAATCAAATTATTGCTATATTTAAAAAAAATACATATATTTTATTTAGTTGTTGTTTATTTATAATTTAATTAAGTAATAAACTAATTAATAAATAATAGAATTACAATTACTACAACTTTAAATATTTATTAATATAGATGAGTAAATAATAGTTTTTTTTTTTGTTTAAAACTATATTCAAAATTTACCTTGTCATTTATTGATCTAATTTATTTATTTTGCAGTCAACTACAAATACAATGGTAATAGAGGGTAAAAGTGACAACAATTTATTGCTTTCAGAAATTCTGAATGAAATAATAAAACTGTTAACATGAAGATATTAAGAGGGGAGATATTTGTTATGAATTATACATAAAGTCTTAACATAATATTAAAAGAAAATTAATATCAGGCATATTTTTGCTGTAGAGTAAAAAACTTTTTTAATATACATATATATTATAAATATACACATTGAAGACCATTGAACTGATGTAAGGAAACATGTAAAATATGATGTTGAATTATTAACGGTATTTCGCCGTTATAGGGAGGTTTTCTTCGTGATAAGTCCTTAATCGAAAGTTCCATTCCATTAACGTAAATGCGCCTGATGGTCAATACTGTGCATAGAATATTTGTTAAATAAGCTTGGAAGATCCTGCATTCACAAAAGACTCAAAACAGGGTTTCATTATACGGCTTTTGAAAATGAAATGGTGAAAGAAGAAACACGATTAAGATTGTTACCAAGAGCACAGATAATTATCAGAAGAGAGTTAATGGATTTATGATCAAATAAATTTTTATTGAATATGTGCTGTGCAGTATTCATAATGATTTGTTGTGAACAATGGAAAAAATTACTTTTGCTTTACGTCTGAATGTCAGTCGCTTACAGTGATGAGATTTATTTTTTGTAATTCATATTTATTGGTATTATTCTATAAGAATTTTTTTGTTAAATAAATATTTTACATGTTAAATAATTCAACGAATTTCTTATAAATGCTATTAAATTTTTATTTCAATTTTGTTTAATGATAATAATTTTGATTAGTTTTTAATTATAAATTTCTTACTTTATTTTACATGATCAGAAAAATATTCAGATTTTTATTGATTTATTGCATGGATAAAATTATTGTGCCTACGAAATGCAGAAATATATTGGTTTTTGTAATGAAATGAAAATTTCATTGCAAGAAACTTATATTTTTTTATTTAAATATTTAAAAATAAAATGATTTAAATGTAAAATAAAAAATAAAATATTTTAAAAAATTTAGTTTTGGTTCATTGACCTTTTTATTTTTCATAAATGTTCATTATCTAAATAATTGTTTAGCCTCTGAATAGAAAATATTTCATTGATATAATTGGTATAAATGAGTAATAAACTAAAAGACTTACAATATTTATCTGTAACAGTTATAAAGTAAAATTTATTTGTAATGTAAATATTTTAAAATATAATAAATCAATATTTAATATAAAGATTTGAAAAAAATACATATACCGATTTGTTGCTTCCAAATCTTCAACATTTTTAATGTTAAGATTTTATTACATGCATGTTACGTGCATGTTAACATTTTTTCAAATCTTAAAATGTTTTTTATTCAGTTTTACAAATTACTCAATTTCTACTTTTAATGATGTAAATAATCTTTATTAACTTTAATTTTTTGTTATTATTATTTTCTAAATACTTACACTATTTAATAATTTCAGTAATAGTATCAAAATTTAAAACTTATAAAAGTTTCAATAAAATATTTATTTTATATATGATAAATTTAGTCTACGGGCCGGTATAATGTATGGTGATGTTTAATTAGCGATCGTCGGTTGGAATTTCGATGATAACAAGTACTGATTTCAAAGTCATATATACCATACATAATCAATTGTGAAATTATATCTTCATACGTAATAATTTTCAGTGATGAAATATGTTCTTTTGTCTCTTCCATTACTTCTCGCTCACAAAATGTTTAGAAATGTTTCGGATATTATCTTACACATTATATATATTACTGATTTGATTAGTATATAATTTACAAAAAGACATGGCGTGCGGATATGCAATGCACAGTTTATTTATTGAGATTATATATCTTAAACGATCTAGCAACCCTAGTGGAAATGACTTATGTGCTGAACTGTGTCTAACTGTGCAGAAATGTGCCGAAATGTGCCATAAATGTGTCCAGGTATATACATTTGGAACATTTAACACATTTTGGCACATTTCGGCACATTTTCGCACAGGTAGGCACAGAAATTATTTTAAGAGTGGTAAATAAGTTTCCTGTGTTTCTGCACATTTTTACACATTTTGGCACATTTTGGCACATTTCGGCACATTTAGACACATTTATGCACATTTATGCACAATTAGGCACATTTGTGCACAGTTTGGCACAGTTTGACTTTACACATTTTGGCACATTTTGGCATGATGAAGAGCATGTATGAATCTAAATGTGCCATTTTTAGCCGAAAAATATCATAGTATACTGAAATGTTCCATACTGTGCTGAAATGTGCTATTTTGTGCTGAATGTGCCGAATTGTGCAAAAATGTGCATAACTGTGCTGAAATGTGCATAACTGTGCTGCAATGTGTGTATAGCTGTGCTAAATTGTGTGTAAATG
>UELU01119840.1:0-11698 GCA_900490025.1 Megastigmus dorsalis | reverse complement strand
CTTTACTCAGTCTATGCCTTCAATTTTTTTCCCCTGGCAAATACCGGCGCTAAATTTAATACCGTAAACATAAAACTACAATCAACTCAATTACAACTTTCGTAGAACGAAAAAAAAAGGCGGCAAGAAAGGGGCAGATAAGGTTGGGTTGTGAAAAGTATGTGGACTCGTTAAACGTTATTTATCAGCGCATAGTCGTCGTTGCCGCCGCCGTCGCCACCGTGCTTTCATACAGAAATCGATGGCGTCGATGTAGCCGAGGAAAATTACGGCGCTAAGTGACCTGTCGATTCTATCTATCGATAAATCGTTCAGCCGCTGGGGTTTTCGCCTCAATCTTTTTTTTCGTCGCTCAAAAAAGATTGATTCGATCCAAAGTTATATATAAAAGAGTTCAAGCTGCGATGTGCTTGGTAGAAAAATTTTTGATCGCCGAGTAATAATAACCTGATCGAACTTAATGCGATGTTATTTATATGCGGGAATAATAAAGCGAAGGATAAGTAAAGGTACCAGCGAATTGCGCCATTTTTATTTCTATTAGTTAGTGAATATAGAATACTGATTGATTTATTAAGCTATTTGCAGATAATTGTGTTCACTTTTATACATATTTGAAAACTATTTGCATTCGTTAAATTTATAGTGCCTGATAAAATTTATTTCTAGCTTACCTACTCATTTATAGCAAACCTATATATTTGAAGTGTCTACTCTTTTTGAAGGAGTTTTAGGTCATTATTTTACTGAAATTAGAATCCCTTTCATATTATATCCATTTTCTAAATTATTGATTATGTTTATTTTATATCAAATCTGAAGATGATAAATTCGTTTACATGTTAATGAGTAATATTATTTAATTTGTGAAATACTGTTTTTATACACTATGCTTAAGTGCATAAACATAATTTATTACTGAAAGAAAAAGTAATATAACTTTTAATTCTGCATATTGTCAGTGTAGATTACAAAAACAATTTTTAATATGAAAGTTTATATCCTCATGCATGCAAGACATAAAATTATACAATTGTATTATTTTATTACAGCTTATTTTATTACACCTGTGTTCAGTTGTTGGTCAAAAGCGACAATCATGTTTTATAATGGATTAAATGTTGAAATGGCTTTATGATATCTCATTATTCTATTAAGTTTCTGTAAAGTAGATTGTGTGGATTATTGAATAATATGCCTCCGAATGATGCCAAGAATTACGTATTTAACCAATCTTTCTTATTATATTGAATCTGTACAATTTATTCGTTATTTCGTTCTTCTCAAACAGCGACGTCAAAACTTGTATAGTTCATAAACTAATTTTATATCCGCTCCAAAATTAAATTATTTTAACTCCATATTGCATCTCAGGATACCAGTAGCCTGTCGAAGTCGCCAATTACTTCTACGAACAACGTCCAATAAAACGGACAGCGACAGCAGCAGCCCTAAAAACATTTCCTTTTTTACAAGCGGCCCTCTAAAGATCAAACTGCAAAAGATCGAGTCGACGCAGTTGCCCGCGTATCCCTACCTGCCTCAGCAAAGATAAATCCCATCCGCGTAAATCCTCCTTTAATAAAATCGACTGGATTTCCATTAGCCGCGCGAGCAAAAGTCAGGAGGGAGATGGAGATAGATATAGACCAAGAGCGGCTATCGCGGCGTTATACACGCGGCTTAAAGACAAAGTACCAGCGGCTCGACTCACTCTATATAGATACATATATATACATACACAGCTCTGTCTCTCTCCCCCCTCCTCTTTATACGTACAGCGCTGTCATAACAGGTTGTAGTGTAGTCTGCTATCTACTACCACTACTAGCGATGCTGCTACTGCTACTGCTACCCGGTTAAGGGGATTTCAGTCCTGGCAAATCCTTCTCATCTCTATCTCCTGGCATAATGCGCGAGAAAACGAAGCGCCCGCTTGCTATCGGATCGTTATATATAAGTGAACCTTCGATGCATCGAAAGGTAGCACCAACACCGGACCAAGGTTTATCCAAGAAACCAAAATTCATGTGATCTCTTTATGTGCTATTGAGATCAAACGGCATATGTGATGTATGCTAAGTTATAGAAAGCTTACCGACTTACTTAATTATTCTATTGTCTATTTAGATTTATTTAATTATCAATGTCGTAAGTAATGAAACAATATTGTTTAAAATGTGATGTGACCATTAGCGACTCAATAAAAGGGATTCTTTTACCAAATTATGACGATTATCTGTAAAGAATAGTTACTGCTCTAGCATTACTGTGGTAACAATTTTCTAGAGCTAAGAAGTTTCTAGGCAGTTTTTGGTGAGATTTTTTGAGTATATATTAAATTCTCACTATTATCTCTAGATCGGGAACCTGTGCAAGAATTAGACACTATATTGTTGATAGCTGTTTCAAAACTAAAGAATATAATCTGCGATGTAGAATATTTTTACATTAAGCAATACTGTTTGATTAGTACATAAACCAGTTGACCTCGTAAATTTTCTGCCAGGGTATGGCATCATAAAATCGATAAAATTGTTTCAATTTGAGATTGATAATGAGCCCCAACCGAATGCTCTCAAACAAAATAAGCCTGATAAAAAAATTCAAAAGTAGCCAGGACCAAGCGAATCAACAGGGCGAGTTAACGGTCTCCAAACATCGGCATCAACATGATATCCTCTTGCACACCAAAGATTTCCCAAGCTCGCAAAATGCATCTAATCTCGTTAGCTATTCCCGTGGAACAGGCTCCGAGACAAGGCAAAAGCCGCTGCTGTTCTGCCTCCCGACACGTCGCATGTTGAGATTGCGGCAGTAGCAGCAGTAGCAGCAGAAGAGAGAGAGAGAGAGAGAGAGAGAGAGCGGACGTATGGACGGATGAGTTAGGGCTTCGATCAGGCCCGCGTCCGGTTAAATAGTTTAGCGGGCCAAGCTTGTGGACGTTGCTGGTGCTGGTACTGCTGCTGTATGTCGCCCTGGCCTATACGCCAGCAAGGATTATGGGAGCTCGCTCTCGCTTTGTGATCAATCAGGTTTATTGATGGCTAATCGCTCGGCAAAGCTCGACCCGCTACCCGCCCGTATATATTCGACCTATCTGCGAGCTCTAGCTTCTGCGCGATGTATGACGTGGCCGTGCACGCGAGCATATTGTGCGCGCTGAGTGCGGACGAGTAAGGCTTGCAGAGAGAAGGGGCCGGCATTGCCTCGTGGTGGTGGTGCTGCTGCTGTGGAGGCTAGGGCCTATCTACCTGTAGCCAAAGTGCTTGTCTTCCGCTGCGTTACTCGCATTCCGCTTTTCTGTGACCAGGAATTAGTAAAGGGATTTCCCACATTTTTTGGATGGGGAGGATAGATTGAACGGTTGCTTTGCTCACGTCGGATTTATCTTGATTTTGTATTGTAAGTTAGGAAAAAAGATTCCATTTTAAGGTGTTATTTTTAATCATTTAAATTTGATTAACAAGGATTCAAAAGTAGAGTCTTGGGTATATTCTATCGAATAGTATAGTTTAAAATTTATTAAATTGAAAAATAAGATTCTTTTCATGCATTGTACAACGTCACTAACGAATTCAAAAGAAATTCTTTAGTTCGTTGTGCAGTGTAGAGTAAAATATCTGCAAGGATCCACATTTTTTGTGAGATAAAAAGAAAACTTTATACAAGCTTCATGAATAGTTATAAATCGATACATTTTTCTGTGAAAATTCTCGTTTGAATATATTCCTAAAGTTATTTTCTGATCGATAAACGCGTTTGACTGATGGGCCGTTTGAATAATAAACTTTTTGAAATATTCAGTCAGCAATTTCATCCTATACATATACTAACACGATGCAATAAAGATTACGTTAGAATACCAAGTCGTGGCATTTTGTCAATTTTCAAATATCCATAAATACAAGAAAATGACGCGTTGATTGGGTGTAAGTCAACTTGAAGCCTCAAATTCACCTTATCAAATTCATCAGTCTAATCAACCATTAACGTACGAGTAGACCAATTAAAACAGTCCCGAGAATAATCAGTACTGCGTAATTGTGGCTGAAATATCGCGTTGAACAATGCTGGCCAAATACACTGTACAAGCTGTACACAGCAACCCTCTCTCGCCCACATCACTTATACACGAGGATGCGGATTATTACTCGCAGCTCGTTTGTCCTTTCTGATGATGCAAGCCTCGCTGGAGCTTCTGCTACTGCTTCATCTCCAGACACGCCATCTAGAGGGAGAGAGAGAGAGCGAGAGAGAGAGAGAGAGAGAGAGAGAGAGAGATGATACGGCGATGCTGCCATGATGGCTTGCTATAGCTGAGATACATCGAGTGATGAGGAGGAGGAGGAGGAGGAGGTGGTGGAGGATGCGTGTAGGGGCTTTTGAGACGTCGCTCCTCGCTAGCGTGTAGTTTCGCTTCGTGTGTATTAACGGGTGGGTCTACCACTGTGAACTCCGTAATGGTCTTATTGGATATTGGGTGGGCATTGATTTTCATGCACCATTGACCAATTTCGAGGAGGTTAGGGCTATAAATTTCGGCTTGGTATTTAGTACGTCTTTATTACTTTTTAGCGTTAAATTATACCAGCAATTATCTGTGTACATGCAGCTTTTTAGCGTCTACTAAAAGAACATTCAAACTTATTAAAGGAATAAGAAGGAAATAATCTATATAAATGTAAAATGCAGGCTTGTAGATTGACGGTTTGAGGCTATGTCACTACTTAATAAAAATAAGTAATTCAGTTCTTTATGCATATATGCATTCATTTAATCAAAAATTATAAATGCCAATCACTCAACTGAGTTCGAAATAGATGTTTAATTGCTTATTCTTAGAATGCCAATCAATCCAACCAGTTATCTCTTTTAATAACCTATCATTAACCTGTATTAAATTATAAAAAAAGTTGAATACATTTATAAAATCGGAAAATACTCGGAACACAAGAAATGCAAGTTTTCACAATGTTATATATCTAAAAATGACTTCGAAAGATTCCATCATCTGGGATTTTGTTGTCTGGATAAAGAGCACTCTACATTCCATCTTTTTCTAAGATCCATTACGCAGATGCCCATCTATCTCGCATCTGACATATGTCTTTTCATTGTATCACTCTATACTGCTTATAGTGCAAGATATATTTTTGTATAAAAGGCATTTCTTGCATCTCAGTGCGTGTAATACGTACGCTCAGTCACAATTAGGGCTAATAAACTACAACGTACCCTTTCATCCGCGCGACATTCAAACCCGAGGTAAAGACTATTTAAAAGTAATGAGGGCTAAACAGAAGAAAGCGAAGCAGAAAACAAAAGCCACACCTAAAGAGAAGGAAGAAGACGAAGAGCAGCGGCATAAAAGGTATATCGCCAGGCGGCCGCTGCAAGCGCGTGTACGATTTCCTGCGGGGATTCCCCGAGTCTCGCAAAGGACGTAACTCTCTTTCTTCTTTTTCTTCTCTGCCTCGCGATTTTTCCGTCTCTTCCACCACGACAAAGTAAAATATCACGCGCGTCCACGGCATTTATTTCTCGCCGCGTGCAGCACGCACATCTCTTCTTCTGCTCTCGGAAATAAACGAATCGCGTTGGGCGCCCGCTCCGATCGTTATAGGCCACAAGCGCGCTCTTTATCATCCCCATCTTCTCTCTCTCTCTCTCTCTCTCTCTCTCTCTTTCTCTCTCTTTCTCTCTCCCTCTCTGTCTGTTTCTGCTGCCTCTACCTCGTATATAAGTAAAAGAATCTCTCGCCATCTGCCGAGTAAGCGGCTACTTGTCTTTCTTTCTATTTTGCTGTTGTTCCCTTCTTTTTGCTTCTGTTGCGCTCGTTTTGAGAAATCTTCCGGTAAGGAGTCTTTGGCTAGGATGCATTTTTCAAGTTTGTCAGGGCCGGTAATTTTTTTAAGGAGGGAGAGTGGCCGCAATAAATTTGTTGTGTGGAATTTAGTTTGTTTTGTTTCGACTGATTGATGGAGTTGAGAAGTGAACATTTAAAAAAAATGATTTTGGTCATCAATAGATTGAAACGGTGTCTACACAAATCAATATTTATTGTTTTGGTCCAGCTAGTATATGTTTAAATCAGCAGATAAGAATTTTTAGTTTTAAAATGTATATCCAATTTCAACAATATTTGATTTATGATGAAATCGGTCTTCAAAAACGATGTAGGTATTAACTTAATTAAAAAAATCGCAGATGACCAGTATTGATTATACTACTTTTTTTTTAATTTTGCCAGAAAATAAAACATTTTATCTTGTTCCCATATTTAAGAAATTCTTTCATACCGCGTGGAAATCAATGCATCTACAGCGAATACTGTATAAAATATTTGATTTACCTCTAACATGAAATAATATTTTTAAATTGTAATTTTTGATGCTCGTTATTCATTCCCGAAATGATATTTTATAAATAATTTTATAAAAATGTGTTCTGTGGAAATTCGAACATGAATATAAAAAATCGATAGCAATAATGAAAACTTTAATCTATAAAATTTATCAAAAAGTTACACGCAATTTCAAATAAAATAATCTACTACACCAGTGCGTTTGTAAAATGTATGAAAATCAAAGCCTCAGCTGGAAGAATGTCGAAAGGAGGATCATAAATACCCATGTTTCGCTGGTACAGCATTATCAAATATAAAAGTACGGAGTGCTATAAACTACAGTTCTGCTTTTAAATGCGCCTTATTTCCTTCTATTTATTCGATGTCTTTATTTTGCGTTTCGTATACATTTTATAACTCTGTATTATTCCTTTTTAAAAAATGACCAATTCGCCGATTCATTAAAGTAATTTAATTTCCGAAATATAGATCGCGGAAAGAGCAGCCTGCAATAAAATTACATATTCAATAAATGCTGAAATATAAAGAGTTGAAAAATTTTCCGCCTAAGCAAACAAACAGTTGCTCGAGTGAGAGGAGCGTGTCAATGCTCTTAAGAACACAAACGAAACTCTTTTTCTGCATTAGCAAACAGAGCGATGCGCAACTTTTATCACCACTCATAATATAAATATTAATACAAAACTTATGTTGTTACGAAACTGACGTGAAACGCAATTTTCCAGATTGTACTTGCTGTTTATCATTTTTTACATTGCCATTGCATTATTACCAAAGTTTTATCCCAATACTTGTTTATTTATCAGTATTGGCTTGAATTCTAAAACAAAAATTTAATCTTCAATTTGTCTCTAACAAATATACTTTATCTGTTTTCCGCAACAATAAATCGTTAATAAACGCCACTGCGAGTAAAAAACTTGTACTTAACGAGGTATAAAGCTTAGTAACACACGACAGCATCGAAGAAAAATACTCAGCTATACTCACCTCGGATAAATTTAGCTTTTATCCCGTATGTACAGAGGGAACCGAGGAGCGGCGCTAAGAATGAGGCAAGGAAAAAAAAGGGTGAAAGCAAAAGGAAGGAAAAGCAGAAGAAGAAAAGTGGAATGCGAGTTAAAAGAATTGAATGGCAACGAGCGAAAGAAGTGGCGCGCGTGTGTTTCGAGTGCGCCTAGGAGACCCGTCGCGTAAGGAAGCCGATAAGATATACCGCTGCGCAAGTGGAATGCTATGCGCCTATACGTATATATGTGTCTGCGTACATATACGCGAGTGCCTAGAGAGAGAGAGAGAGAGAGAGAGGGAGAGAGAAAGAGGAAAAGAGAGAGTAGGAAACTGGAGCACCATGTGAGCGAGTTCCCACGCTAGATGTTGCGTGCATGTATCGCAAGGATCTCTATAGCGAGGTTCTTATCTTGTTGAGATTCGTTAGTGTGCGCAATGGGCTGCTTATTCTGCGGGTCTGCTCATGCTCTTGCAGTGCTCGAGTTCTGAGGTTAGGCTGCTTTGCTACAGCTGTAACGATATAACGCAATGGACCCAGTTTCGGAAATATTTTTCAGAAAACTTATACTCTCAAATTTATCGCTCTCATCTAAAGTAAATATATATATATATAAAGTGAAATGCCAGAGTTTTCGAGAAATGAAGCAATTCATGACCGAGGGTAATATTCCAGTTGACATTATTATTTCGTAATACTGAAGTTGGTTTCCGCATTTAATCTGAAAATATAGAAAAATAATAGTACAATAATTATACCGCTGATGATGGTAATTGCATTATTTGGAATAATTATTTTAGATCTTAATCATCCGTAAGACAGTATATTTCAACCCTCTTGGTGATATACCATTCATAATCGGCAGGGCGAACCGGCGATTTTAATTAAACTACAAAATGAAAGCTCATTTCGGGCTACAAAACAACCCCGACGGATAAAACAATGGGTCCAGCTATTAAGCTAACGCACAATCGGCTGCATTCAATGGCTATCGGAGAGAGTTTCGTATCCCCCCTCCCCCTCCCCCTATAATTCGCGAACAACAAGCGATTTAATGAAAATTTCCGGTACTAAGCATTTTCCCAAGCAAAT
Organism: Megastigmus dorsalis; assembly: GCA_900490025.1. Lineage (NCBI taxonomy): Eukaryota > Metazoa > Arthropoda > Insecta > Hymenoptera > Megastigmidae > Megastigmus > Megastigmus dorsalis. The sequence goes on along the minus strand of UELU01119840.1, from coordinate 3,227 downwards.
CGAAGCCTATACACTCGGTGCGTTGTCTGCTGGTAAACCTTCGCCGGCTCTGTCTTTCTTTCGCGTATATGTATATAGGTCATCGTCCTCGAGGCGTAATCTCGTTTGATTGGTTCCTCGTGTATTCGTCGTCGTAATTTGAATTTCACGTAATCCCCGTGCGTTCGAATCCTCTCTCTTTCCCTCTCTCTCTCTATTAGTTTCCACCCGTTGTAAACAAAGTAAGGATTTCGAATTGAAGAAAGTCTTTGTGCAGCGAATGCGTCTGACAACTGCGATCGCGTCGATTTCGTTTCAAATCACTTTTAGCGTACCTCTGCTTATTCTGTTGCGAATTACATTACACTCTTTTCTGCTTAGCCATTCTTTGTATTTGCATTAGAAAAGTTAGTAAACTGGTTAGTAATGTATTGGTTTCTAAGCATATGGTGTAACCAAGTAACTGAAGGTGGTTCGAGCGCAGGAATTATATATTAATAATTAATTTAAAACATTTGTGTAAAAGTTTCTAATGAAAGTCTAAAGCAAGAATAAATACTATATGGAAGTACTATACGTCAGGTGAGGATAAAGGTTTTTAAAGTGAATACTGACGCTTTTTTAAATTTAATAATCTTTTAATTTTCATCTTGATGACTTCCCTGAAACCAAACAAGAAACAAAATAAGATCGTTTAGATTTAAAAATATTACAAAATAAAAGAGCTCTGGTATACAGTAGATCTTTTCTCCCGTTGCATATACATACTTTTACATTAACAAAGAACACTATGAATTTTTTTTTCGTCATTTCACATATACTCAAACCACTTTCTTTAATTATGACGAATGATTGTCGGTACCCGATTTCAATTAACTCTCCAAAAAAGCTACGGAAAATACCTTAATAACTGCCGCAAACACCGCGGGAGCCGCAAATTCGCCATTCACCTACACATTCTCTCTTTGAAGTACTCGACTAAGCTACACATACACACACAGATACTAGGAGACACGCAGCAGGAGTTTAGATGAAATTTCGTTTGACCTCTCTCTCTCCCTCTCTCTTCTACCCACTATCTCATTCTCTGTCTCTCTATCTCAAGTTTATTACTGGGTCAAGACACAGGGGAATTCTTGGCGTGATCGAAATTGTTCGCGACTACATCGCGCCCACGGTATATACGCAGGACGGAAAAAAGAGAGTACAGGAGAGAGAGAGGACGAGGGCTGACAGGTCATCCGCTCACCAGTCACTGTGTGTGCGAGCTTTTTTTTTTCTCGCGGAGCCTCGTTTACGGGAAATTTTTTCAAGCGCTGTACTTACAGGCTTGTTGTCTCCTTAGGCGTAGAGGCGCTTAAAAAAATAAAAAAGTGAGCTCTAGTGTTAGGGGAAAAGGATCGATCGTAAGTTCCGTAACGAGCGTCCGTGTATACACACGCATGCTCGCGATCGCGCGCGAGTGTGTCTGGTGTTTTCGAAGCGCTTCTGCGGCTCTGTCGTCGAGAGACGCGGCGGCAACTTTATTAAGGTATATATTCGCGCGCGTGCGATGTTATTACGCCTGCGGTGAGCGCGCGAGCACCAAAGTGTGTGCACGTGTGCACGTACGAAGTCTTGAGATTCAATTTTTGGTTCATGATAGTTCTGACGGCTTCTTTGCACGCAACGGGTCTGTCTCTCTCGTGCTCTCTGCCGCAGACGCCTTGTCTGTCTCACTCCGTTCTCGCCGTCCCATCGCCCTCGTCGAGTTATTTTTGAGCGGAGTCTGCATCGCGATCCGATCGGAACTTGTTTGCTGAATATTGGACTTTGACGTGGAGAGATGAATGTTCGGTAGCTCTTTAAAAATAACTGGATATTTTTGTTCGGATTCTCTCGGACTCGATATTTATTCCTAGAATATCTTAACGACGTTCGCCGGCTCGCATATAAAAAAATTTATTCATTTTTATATACGTCATGATTAAATTGCTTCGTTCTTAATAAAATCTATTAATTATGTTCCACAAAATACTAAAATATAAATAAACATTGTCAAAATCATATAAATATAAAAAAATGATGTGCAGCGTACATTGTTGTACAAACTGTACCGCAATATAGATATACTTGTAACATTATAACATATCTTTTCCTTTCTGAGTCTGACATAACATACTAGTTTTTTTTAAATTTTATCTAATATGAGTTTTGCAATTAATTAAAATATGTCTTCAATACATGCTATCGTTATAGGGCTTTCATGCTAAAATTAAAATATTTGGTGTTAAATATCTCTAGTTTTACCGCAACATCCTTGCTAGAAAATTAACGAATCCGTCTGATTGGTACACCAGCTTGTAGGCGGATCCGTTAGCTAATATTTAGACAGAATGTAGTTGCAAGCTGCCGTGAGACCAGTGGATATAATATAGCTTCAAATTTTTATTCTTCAATTTTTAAATACAATATTTATTAATTAAATAAGGTAACCATTAATAAAACGACTTTTTCATAATTTTAAAAATTAAGTAGAATCCACTCAGATTCTATTCTAAATCTCCAAAGGTTTTTGGAGAGAACTGCAGCCAGATCTTAGGTATATCATGGAAATCTAGCTACAATCTGGCTAATATATCGTTAAATTTCTAGCAGTTTAATTAGCATATTTATTTACCAATGGATAAAATACATCAAAATGAGTTTGTAAGCAAATTTTGAAAAAAATTTAGCTAAAAGTCTACGTGCTGGAGAGCACCACAATAATAGCCACTCATAAGTAAGCAAGCTAATTAAAGCTATCTCATAAGTAAATCATAGAGGCAATTTGAATATTCACGGATTCATCTTTTATAATGGAGCAATGTTCCGTGAATCAAATTTGGAGATTATACTTAAATCATGATGGCATTTTTGTACTTGTGTTCCGTATACCGTGACCCATTCTGGATCAATTCTTTATATAAATCATTATATTTAGATTTATTTGAATGGATATTCATAAATAAAAATATATGATATTTATGAAATATTCACTTATCTAGTATTAAAGTTTGAGAATATATTTGTGTGTAGAAAATTTAAAAAAAATATAATTACGGACGTATGTATGTGAATTGAGATCGATGCCATTTTCTTACAGTCGCCCGTAAGAAACGCGCCTTCAGTTTTAGTTTCGTTGTGCGATGCTTTTTCACCGTCACGAGGTAAGTTTTGCATTATTGTTTATTAAATACTTGATTAATACAACACAATAAGATTTTTAA